>CAJHUC010002205.1:0-36354 GCA_905146915.1 Ostreobium quekettii
CGCAACAGGGGACAGACGAACTTTTCGGTTGTTTCATGCCCCCTGGCTGCAATGGGGGTCCATCGTTCCTTGCAGATGGCATTGATTGTGATGCCAACCTGGCATGGCAGCTGGCAACCCCAATACGATGTTTTCTTTTTGGTGTACTATGCCATAACCTATGCATTCTTCGCACCTGCGCGAAAATTCGAGACACCTTATTACTGCACTTCGAAGCTTGAGCTCTTTGAACTTCTAGACTGCACATAGGCGGCCCTGCAATGGGGATTCTGCAATTGTTACTGTGAGGGCAAAAGAATTAAGCAAGTAATTATAAGGGGAATGGTGTTAAATATGGTGTGATTGGACACGGTGAATACGGTGATCAAAATATGGTGAATATGGGGTACGATGATCAATGCTTCCTCCATCTCATATTAATTGTCTTCTATGACTTTGACACATCACAGTCCCATCATAGATTCGTTATTTTTCAATGAAAGTCTGTCCAAAGCTGTATTTATGTTTTTGGAGTACACGGTCAAAATTTCAAGTCAATTTGTTGAGTATTGAGGATTTGGCAGTATTTTGTAGTAAGGGTCCTCTCGCCAGAAACCCACCCGTCTTTCAGCGATTCCATGAGAACGGCCGTTTTCGCTGTTTTGAGGAGCACGCTTTCGCTGCGGCGAAACGGAGCGCCCGCGCAAAACTATCCACACTTTTCGGATAAAAGTTTGGCGTGGTGCTTGTGAGGAAGTACGGCGGTAGGAAACGCGTTCCGAAGGCCCTGATCGTGCAATTCGCCGCAGCTCACACCTGACCGAGTGCGCAAGAGCATGAATGGTTAGATCAATATGGTTTTGAAGCAGGGCTTGGGGTTCCGCCAGGCCGACGGCAGCGCCAAAAGCGCTGCCGATCGACGACGGCACTGCCAAGCACGCCCTCCTTTGGGCTGTGCTTGGGAAGCGGCGAAGGCCGTTGATTGCCACCAAAAGGCTGCATGGAGGAACGAGGCGGGAGTTGAACATGGGTGTCATTTCAATAACGTTGTTAAATAAACAAACGCATTACCAACGGCGACATTTTGGCTTAGCCAGTGTGCGTGTCTTCCTGGGAGAGGGTCCCGTCCAGCGCAAATTAACTTTGGCGCGCTGTCAAGCACGAAATGCGCGAATGCACTTTTTGCCACAAAGCACTTGATTGCCACTATGTAACGGCAAACGCACACGGCAACGTAACGCTCATAATTCTAATTTGCGATCCGCGTTTTATTTCTTTTCGTGACGTTGCAGTGTGCGTGGACCAAATGCTCAAAAC
This sequence comes from Ostreobium quekettii, assembly GCA_905146915.1. NCBI lineage: Eukaryota > Viridiplantae > Chlorophyta > Ulvophyceae > Bryopsidales > Ostreobiaceae > Ostreobium > Ostreobium quekettii. The sequence goes on from CAJHUC010002205.1 coordinate 1,297, forward strand.
CGTGGGTGCCGCCCAGGTGCTGGGGGGATTCAGATCACATGCCTGGAACGGGACGGCTTGGGATGGTATGCATTTCGCTACCAACGAGTCCAAGCGCAGGTCTGGCGGCCCCAGAAGTTGAAAATGACGTCGGGAAAAAGTTGCATATCCTAGGATATGGAAACGCCCATATCCTCACCCATATCCAGGATATCGAATATGATATGGGAGGATATGCATATCCTGGATATGGGCGGCCCATATCCCAGGATATGGGCGCCCATATCCTGGGATATGGCGAGGATATGGGAGGGATATGGACGAGGATATGTCCATATCCTGGATATGTGGAGCTCATATCCTGGGATATGGCAGGGATACGGCATGGATATGCTGGCTGTCTGGGCGCACAGGGTCGCCAACGAGAGGCACACGCAATCTATGAAACGAAATGTTTTACAGATTTTACAACAACTACAAATCAATTTTGCGTCCATATCTCTAGCCAAGAAACTACCCATCAAATCATCCACCTCTCAGTTCTTTAAGCAACTACCTATCATGAATGCAGTGACAATACAACTCCAATTAACCATTCCTTTGCACCGACAACAACGCTTAAGTTGGAACCCAGTGATACATGAAATGATACGCCGTTTCGGCGATTCCAATTGTGACGCCATTGGACATTAAATGGTGCCTTCACAGGGATTGTGATGGCATCAAAGCAACTGTGATGGCAGTGACTGCGATGTCAACCTGGCATGGCAGTTGTCATCTCCAGTTGTCACCACCACGTTTCCTTTTTGTTGTACTGGGGCCAGGCTTGTGCATAAATACTTGGGCGAAAATTCGCGGCACCTAATTGTCAGGCTTCATTACCCTACTAGACGGTGCGTAACAGGCAGTGAGGATTCTGGTACTGCTAGTACCCAAATCGCTGGAGGGATGGCATACCCGCTCACGGGAGGACGCGCAGAAGTTTGCTTTAACGTGGTGTAATATTGCGCGTGCTGTGCAACGTGGCAGTTCGAGGTATGGCGCCGCGACTGCTCCTGCGATTGTCTTCTAGGAGTTGGGGACCGAGAATAAGTGTCGATCCGTTGGCACAGATGGAGGGCGGCATCTAGGCGACCAGGTCTCAGATGTGTAGTTGGCATCGGATACCATGGCGGCATAATTGCTGCCAATCAACAACCGAGCAAAGATAACACATAAGGAAGCAAGCGATATGCACATATACTTCCTCCGCCCCACAACAACTGTCTCCAGATACTCGGCACCGCTACTTAAATCTGCATCTGATTCTTGTACCCCATCCTCTCCAATCATAGCTGCGACGTTTTTCATTATGTCAAAGTGGCGAAAATTATGGTGCATTGGCTCCACACGATTCTGCTCGAAAGATGACAGATTTTGTGTTTTCACAAGACAGACCAAAGTATTTTCGTATGGAGGGGAAGGGCATCTTCAGCCCGTCTTTGCCAGCCTGTGTCTCTTCAGGATGAGTCTGCTGACCCCTAGAAGAAGTGAGGTGCAAGTTCTGGATGAGGGGCCTTGGTTTGTGGCAGGAACCTCCCTCATATTATTGTTATTAGTAACGATTATGTGCGGCTTGGGAACACAGCGAAATTGGCCTTTTTCCGAGCAAGTTGTCGGAATTCAATGCACAGTAGTATTTGTTACTTGAACACGAAGCAGGTTTTCTGAAGTCTCAAAGTTGAACACCATCCTTCAAACTCGCAGCAGAGAATGTGCAAGAATTTTCACGGTGTTTAATTACATCTTTACACCAAAACGACGCTTCCAATTCATAAGGGACACTTGGTGTGGGACGGAGGCGGTGTATACATATTGCCCTCAGGTTTGGTTCGACATGCAATCTGTTGCAGTGCATTGGTTGCAATTGATGACGAGTGTCAATAATGTGGGGAGTCTGTAAGGAGGAGCAAAAAGCTCACTGATGTGACTCAAGAAAATGACGATCAGAAAAAATGCTGACTCAACACCGCTGGGTGTTTTTCATCGGGGTCGGGACGTTCCATGTCCTGTTGACTGGAATTTGCGTTCAGCCGAAACTGGGAATATAATGTGGAACGCCTCATGACGCTACTTGCGACGCTCTGTGATTATGAGCCACAGTTAATGTGAATTAGATTAACAGCAAATAACGAAAACGATCTTTTACAATTTGGGGCAATTGTGACGGCCAGTGTATACTTCTTCATTGAAATTAATTTGTCCGGAAATAGTCGGGTGACCGAACAAAGATGCGCCACCACAGCTGTGGTGGAATGCCCGGAATTTCATGAGAGGTGATGTCAAAGGATACATAGGCCAACGCGCTGAAACTATGTTCACATTATTCAAATGGCCTGAGGTCAGTCGACAACGTGAACGGATGCGAGAAGGTCCACTCTCCGAGGACATCAGCACGGAGTGCCGGCCTTCCTGCCGACGCTGGCGGTCAGCGGCGGCCATCGGTCAGAATCCGCTGGAAACATCGGCGGGTGGGTGGGGTGAGTCAGCGGTGCCGTCGGCGCATTGGCAGGAAATGTCCCGTACGCCCAGGTCTACGAGAACTTGCACCCCAAATCTACGCAAATCGGTCGACGTCGGCAGTGTATGAGTTCTTGAGGAATTCTTTCGACGAGGATTAGATTATCAATAGTTTGCAGTTTCCGAGTGAATAGAAGTACCAAGAGGAGAAAAGTGCGCACCTGTTTGGCAGCACATCCTGTTCGGAGATCCCACTGGGCCCCGAAGCGGGAGTGTTTGATCATGCCCATGGACATGCCATGTTCAGTGAACAGACACTCCCGATTTTGTAAGGCCTGAACTGGTGCACATCGCGACTCTGCGACGCCAAACCGAAGGCCATTCCAGCATCGGCATACGGGTGTGCCATGCTGCAAGTACAAGCCCACGAGCGCGTTGCGGTCCTTCCCGAACCCTGCTTTGAGTCTGCATGCAACCCGTGGTTGGCATCCCGCAGCCAACGCCAAAATCCTCGGCCCCACTGTCCATTGACCAGCGTGCGGGACGTGCTGAGAGTGTGGGCTGAACGGCTGGAGTACGAGGAAGCAAGGAGCGCGCACAACGGGGGGGCAATTAGTCTCCACTCCCACCGCATAAACAATAGCGGCCCGTTCTTATGGAGAAAAGCGCCAGAGACATGCACATTGGCGAACAGTTCATCTGGTGGGTAGGAAGACAACGGAAGGGCAACTGCCAAGGTCTTATTCGTGCCATACTGGCTGCACGTTTGAGATTCGCATTTTGGCAACACTTCGGGCTGGCTATTCCGTGGCCTGGATAGCGCGTTGCACCGACAGTATGAAGACAAACGGGCGCATTTGTGGGCCTGGGTGCACAACAACACGGGTGAATCAATCAGCGCAATGCCATTGCCTGCAAGGACTCATAAGATGAATACGTTTCTGCGTTGTGAAAGAGGATCCAGCTGCAGATTCGTTCGATTACGTGGGGCCTTTGGCAGGATAATCGCTGCAGTCCCCGACACATATAGTCCTAGCATTCCTGACTGTCCCTGTGGCCAGGGTGTTCTTCTCGCACTTGGTAATTACAGGTCACACCAAATTCCACGAAGCACGCTATTCACTTCTATCCAACCCAGCACAAAAAATCAAGCCGATTCAAAACAGCTCACTCTTTTTTATTTTTTTGTTCATTCCATCCATCCTCCAGCCATCCTCTACATCTGCTAAGCTACAGAATTTTGCCCTTCTCCTGGACCAGAGCCATTGGAGGCCAACATGAAAGAAAAGCAGGTGGTTGAAGCAACGAAGATACTAGTTTTGTTTTTTTGTTCGTTTCACCCATCAACTCACCCCGGACAGCACTTCTGGCTGAGCCAGCAGAGCTTCTTGGTTAGTTTCTTTTGTTCATTTCACACATCTCAACCCACCTGCCCATGTGGAACACGACAGTGTGGGCTGAGCAGCAACTGCACAGTGCAACGAATGTGAAGTATGGCTTCATGGAAGGAAATTCCCGCGGAAGCAACAAGCATCCCTCATTGGTACGGCCCTCATTACTGACGCCAATAGCAAGAGCAGCAAAATCCGCTGCTTAGAGGGGGCATGCCAGCCCGGGGTTTGTTTTCCAGCAGCAGCCTGCATGTGCAAGAGCAACAAGATGCGTTGCCCAGAAGGGCAGAATGCCAGTCTGGGCCTTGCTTTCCAGAGGCAGTCAACAAGTCCAAAAGCAACAAAATGAGTTGCTCAGAAGGGGCACGCCAACCTGGGGCTTTTTTCCAAGCAGCAGTCAGCATGCGCAACAGCAACAAAATCCAGTTGCTCAGAAGGGGCACGCCAGTCTTGGGCTTGTCTTCCAGCAACAGTCAAACTCAATCCTCCCATCCATGGAAAACGCAGAGCTGGGAATTCACCACCTCCCATCATTGCCACGCGCCGGGGTGCATGAGCGACCAAACGCAGGACACCCCCGTGGCCAGCAGCATCCAGTGCACCGCGGCGGTGCCCAGCGTCAGCGGCCTCGACGCCCTCGGGTCGAATTTGAACCGCGCCCGGCACTCCACCGCCCACACCGCGTACGATGGCAGCCACAGGCCCACCACCAGCAGCGACACCACCACCAAGTCCCTGCAGCACTCCTCCGGCTCCGGGGCGGGCATCCTGATCGCCGCGCCAGTGCACAGCGCGGCAAGCCACCGCCACGCGGCCACAATGTACTGCGCGCCTTGTGGGGTGATCATCGCCTGGGTGCACGCCAACCTCGGCGTGGAAAAGACCAGGATCGCCACCGTCGGCACCTGCAACGCGAGGTGGTGCTTGGCCAGCAGGGGGCACATGATGCTGGGCGCCAGCAGAGAGAAGACGCCCGTGTTCATAAACGTGAACCTGGCCATCGACAAGGCCCCCCCCACGGGGTCCCGGAACATCATGGGGGCCAGCACCGCCGGCAGCAGGCTGACCACGACCCGCTTGGCCAGCGCCAGGCCCGTCCGCCTCCTCCGCCTGACTTCCGGGGAAGTGGCGAGCCAATGCAAGTCCAGGGCGAACGCCACGAAGGCCACCGCCAGCGCCGCGCATCCCCTCTGCGACAGGCTTCCATCCCTGAGGTCGTTGGCCACCCTGCCCCAGCCGAATGCGACCGCCACCAGCAGGCTGAGCGGCCGGAACACGCCGTCAACCAGCTGGAAATGGCTGCGCGCGTAGTCCTCGCAGAACGCCGCCTCCCGATCGGCCGAGCGGAACCACAGGCCGCCGAAGGGGCCGAGCGCCATGGCCGGGGGCTCTGCCATCCCGGGGATTGCGATCTGCCGGGCGCCTCGCGCTTCCACACCACGACAGCCTGGCCCACTGCGCGCTCTCAAAGCCGATCGGATCTCCACGGCCAGGCGGAAGTGCTTGCCTCCCTTGGGCGCTGCCACCCACCGTTCTGGCGGGTTGCGCAACGAGGAGAGGGCGGTCGGATGGGCAAGCTACTTGGCGCACGGCTTGCCGCGCCCGCTATCCGCGGAAGCCCTCGACAAGGTAAGTTACAGCCGTCGCGGCGCGGCGCTGACAGGCCTCCGAATTGCGCTCACCCCTTTTCGGCTACGCTCTCCTCCGGGCAAGGCACCACGCGATCCCGTGCTCCCGTCGAGGAATGGGGCGCCACGTACGGCGACTCTGCGCGGGCCTTGGAGCTCGCAGCCACCTTGTGCCCTTGTTCCTATCCACGTCCCCGTTTGTACCGCATTACTGTGCCGCGTCTGTACGCCCAAATCAGGGTGCGGTACGGATTACAGCGCGGTCTAGGCAGTCACACAAATGTTTGTCAGCGCCTGGGTACAACGGGTGAGCCGTAGCGCCGGAACCGCCGGTTAGACTGTGACATCAAGTCTAGTTGCAGCGAAGGTGGTGCCAGCGTCAGGTGCTCGCACTCTCCTGCACCTCGGACGCTTCATGCCCTGCCCATCGCCACCGGCCTGCCACCACATTCAGCTGGCACCCATCACCGACGCCACTCTCACTCCCACAGGCTTGCAGAGTTCACAAAGGAGCGTTTGAGCGCCAGGCAGTGCCTCTCAACCTTCCAGCATGTTGGGGAGAAAGCGCAGATGAAGAATCTTCAAGCCGCAGCCTGTGGCGCCAAAAAAAACACTCTTGCCGATCGACGCTGGACGGCGTCGGCGTGCTGTTCATGGAACCTCCACACACGGTGTGTGGGTGACCCACAATGGGCGACTGTCGAGGAAGCTTGATGGGAAACCACGGAGGGGCACCAAGCCCCAAGGGTGCACACGGTAGGCCAAGTCCAAGCGGACCCAAGATGTTACAGGCAGAGAGCCCGCCCAACATTTCAGTCTTCACTCTGTTTGCGGTGCTACCGCCTTCTCACACCATTGAAATGCTAGAAAACGTGCTTTAGTCACACCATTGTGTTTCGATGTTTCCCACATGCTGATCAGAACGATCGCGTCTTGAAATACTCATCAGTTGGGGCTGCAACCCATCAAGAATTCAGGGTGCAGCCTGAGGTTTGCACATGGGCCATTCCAAATTGTGGGATCGGTCATTATTGATGGTGTGAATTTAATCCATCCGAGCGCCATTATGCATGAATGGCCTGCTTCAGCGCTGGGTATTCCACGAAGTCGAACACTGTCCAATCGATGGACCAATCACCAAAAAAGATGGCGATGGCCACAGCCCCAAAATGGAGGCCGTCACCATTGGCGGAAAACTGTCCTGCTTGCACAACACCCGGCTGTGCACTGCTCGTGGTGAACTGCGCGAATTGGTGCTGGATGTACCTCGACATATTCGAGGCACGTCACCTCATTATTCGACACACAAGCAACCAAGACTACCAGTTGAAGGCAAAGGCTACATTGCAGTACACAGTAGTTCTTTCTGCCCCGTTTCTATTCAACGTAGTATGGTGGTGCCAGTGCTGTGCTTCACAAAACGTCCTGTGATTCCAGCACACCGACGTCTCAAGATTGATGGCTGCAAAAGATCCAAGTTTGTTTAAACGGCTCAGCGAATTCCAACCCTTTCATGCGCAGCACTGCTTGTGGTGGGGGCCCCAAGTGATGCCATTACAATGCTTCTGGGAGTACAGTACGGGCTCTCCTGCTTCAATTTTGAAGCAATCGTATGGAAAGCACGAAACAAGTTCATACACATAAGCAGCTGCGACGCTCAGCACAGCATTCACCACGATGACTGGCGATGGGGCGTGCTTGGCGAGTCACAACGACATTGCTTTTATGCAACAAGAGCCGCACCAGCACGAAACGATGCGCATTTGTTGCACGACAAATTTGCATGCCTTGCAGCTCTGTGGGAATAATGCATTTTCCCATGATCTGAACGACACAAATAATCGTTTTCAAGGACCCAACATCCCCAAGTCCATATTTCCACCTGTGTCATTATATTACAATGCTGCCAAGAATCCAACAAAACTGCTTGTCAAGTAATTGGGGTGCTCATCACATCAACCTAGAGGTGCAGGGCAGTGTGCATTTGCATTGCACAATTGATTCTTGCTTTCAATTTCCCAATCATCCATGATCGTTATCCCAGATCTGGGGTACCCTACACTCAGAGGACTAACACATGCACTGGGGAACTAGCGCAGATTGTGCACACCGAATAGCACTCTTCCACAAACTAGCCTGAATGCCATTATTAACATCATTGACCCCTGCAGCAATTCTCATAGCCTGGAACTGAATCGCCAATCGAACAGTAGTCTTCTTCCGCATGAGACACCCAGTGTAGACACCACTTGCAAGATCACCACAACTGCCTGAATCAGAGCCCACCTTGCGGAATTCATTAATGTCCACAGACAGGCCATAGCGATGGCAAATATTATCGCATCCACCACAACTGTCTTTCATACAAGCATGCGCAAGCCCCGGGTATAGATTTGGAATCAATATCTGCACTCCCATCCCCATAAATGATACAGACAGCCAGAGGCCGAGCACCAGCAGGCTCAAAACAGCCCGCTGGCGGCACTTGCACTGCTAGAGCCCAGACATCCGGACCACCCTGCAAGTGCCCACGTCCCCGAACCACAGCCAACATATTTGAGGCGCTCTCCTGAGTGACCCATGCGACTGCACACGCACGCCGCGCCACAAATGCCATCATCAGCGCCATTGCTTGGCATCACGCAGGCCAGCAGTTGGTGCTTTGTCACCAATGTGCCGAAGAAGCGGTGGGACGATCACGTCGATGTTGATGACCCGGAATTGGGCCAGCACCCGTTTGCCTCTATCTTTTGCCTTATTTTCGCCTTCTGCTTCTGTGAGGAAGCGCGTGCAGAGGCTGTTGGTCCCCAGGGCGATCACACCGGTGTTCAAGACCAGGATTCGGGTCAGTGCCCCCGTTGCTTCTGTCTTTCAAGGGCAAATTACGACAAAGGAATTGCGCGAGCGCCCTGCCCTCCAACGACGGCTCCATGAACCGCCATGACGTTACGAGGGAGGGCACGCCGCCCATGGCCGCCCGATTGGCTATCACAACCCATTTTCTCATCGCCCCCGCGGCAAGCCGAAAACGACGGCTTTTCCTTCTCTCCTTTAAAATGCACGTCGAGGGCGGTGCCGACGGCCAGCAAGGACATCACTGAGGCGCCCCTACTGGACAGGCGGCCCGTCCTGTCACGTGACCCCGACGCAGGGGCAACATACCGGCGATCGGCCCCAGGCGAACACCAGGACGAACAAGACGCCAAGCCCGAAGACCAGGCGGCCCAGCAGGCCCGTGATAACGCCCGCAGACTCATAGGAGATCAGCCCCTCCTCCTGGTGCCCTGAAAAACGCGGGGCCACTGTGGGCCGCTGCAGCAAAGTCGCCGGAATGTAGATTGCGACGGGATCCACCGTCGGAAATGAGTCCACATGCGCCGCGCATCTATCAGGGGAACAACTCAAACCGTGCGCCACCGCCCTCGCGCCGCCGCTCACCCTGTCTGCAGTGAAGTCGTGCCTCCGAAGAGATCCGTTCAGGTCAAGTCGGAGCTGGCCTCGGATGTTTGAAGCGCCCACAGAACGGGACCCCACGCCCCCTCCAGGAGTGCATTCGATCTCCCGTGCCTCTTCTCCGCCAACCCCCCGCCCCCCCTCCCTTCCTCCTTTGGTGGACGGGCGTGAAGCTCGCAAGCTCGCAACAGTCAGGGTAGGCGGTTGGTGCTCGGGCTTCCCAGGGGGGCGTGACCTCTGCCCTGGGTCAAACACAAATGTACTGCCCCGCGGATATCCGCCAGTCTTGTCGATTAGATAAATTGTGATAAATTGTGGTGGCATGGATGGGATCTCCCTCTGGATCTCGCATTCAATCAATCAAGGTTGGCCCGTGGTCGTCCATCGACGCGATGGTGACGTCGGCGGCTGAACCCGGGACGTCAAACAACTGCTCACCGGCGTTCATCAACACACGTCCTGTCACCTTCACGCATTGTGGAAACCGGGGCAGGACGGCTTGGCGGGTTGGGGGAAGTGGTGGCCTGGCCCGTGCCTCCTCCGCGCCGCGCGCTTCGCAGCGCGGCCGCCAAGCGGCCGAGGCACGGAAGACTCCGCGGTTGAACGGTGTGGGCGCAGCGACACACCGCTGCACCCACTTGCGCCACCAGCGGAGGATGCTTGATCTGTCGGGACTGGAGCAACACAGGACCACCGCCAGTGGCCACTGGCCGCACCGCCCGAGGACATCAGCGAGGCACGCCACTCGAATCCCAAGCGCTTTCGAGCAACTCCACTCGTCGCTCCGCCGCCCCCCACCCGTCGATCGTTCCATAGCAAGCCTGGGGATATCTGCGCAGGATCAACATCGGTTCGCCAATCGGTCACCCTCCCACTCGCCGGAGTCTCACTCCACTACCCCTGACGGGAGCGGCGTGGCACCGCGCAACTAGTTGTGTACTTGGCACTTGCTTGGCACTGCCAAGCAAGACAGCGGCGAGCCCACTGAGAACTCTTTCGGCCCCCATTGCTGGCGAGGCAATTCAGCAGTTGGATCGGCATCCACGGCAGTCGGGGAACCAGAGTTGGCACTCAAGGAGGGACCAAAACACGTCGCGGTCAATGGTCAACAATCCAGCCACAGACGCCGTTCCCAGCAACGGGAGTGCACCACGTCTACGGCCTGTCCAGAAGGGTCACGTTCCGTCTGTTTCGTGTTCCGCTTCAGTTGACCGCTTTGCTTAAGAGTCTCCGTTGTTGTGGCTATCAAACGCGGAAGAACTGTGGCGCAGCGTCCCTCGAGTTCGGCTACTGTTCGCCCCGCAACTTCCGCCACGAAGTGCGTGTCGCCTTGTGCTGGAATTTGCTCCTCATGCGTGCAAGGGCTTGTGTTTGTGTAAAGCAAAGTTTGAGGACCGCCGACACTAGAGCCCTCTCCGTGTAATCACAGCGGCGTCCGCGGGCTGAGGGACCCGGGAGCTACTCGGCAAAGTGCTGGGAGCGGAGCACATGCGGGGCAGATCGCTTTGCGTGCTCCTCCGCAGTCTGAACCTCACATGGCGCAGCACTTCAAGTTGATACTTCTTCAACGCGGCCAAACAGTCACGAGAACTCGTTGCCGGGTTCACGGTTACCGATGCGGGGGTATTGATGTGTATGGGCGTGTGGAAGTGCAGTTATACAGCCGTTGCGAGAGAGCCTGCGAATTGATTTCCAGGGTGTGTTTCGGCAGAGCGCGGCCGTGCGTAGGGTCCCGATGTGACGATTCTGTTACGATTAACATTAACTTGACGGGCTGGGAGGGGACGCACCCGTGGCGCTGTGAAACTGCTGCAACTGCTACCAAAAATCGCGATGAGCTGACAAGGTGCACAAAACGCACCTAACTTGTTCGAACACTTCCTTCAAGTGTTTTGCTTCTCGCAGAGGCCAACCCCAAACTCAGTGTTTACGCCGCAAAGATCAAGCCTGCCCGCCACCGTTTCAAGCACACCGCTGTTCGACCCACAGCAAGCGCTGCAGCGCTCAGTGTAGCTCCCCATCTACACCTGTCCTTCCTGTCCGTTGGTTTGTTACACTGAACTGTTGTGAAACAAGTTCTGCATTTCCACACAGTGAAACAGGAGTCAGTCGAACTGTTGACGCCTGGATGTTCACGGCGCTTTGAGCACGCAGTGACTTTGGAGCCTGCTTTGCCTGAACGCAGCTGAAATCACTGGTGTTTATCACGCACTACAGCCAAATTGGTAAGGGGTTAATCTCCAGCATTTCGAGATCGCGACAGTGCGCGGAATTTTTCCTCCGTGCACTAATTTCGCACAGGAATCACGGGTGGAGACACGCCGGAATGCGCGGCACCAACATGTGTCGCACCAGCGGATGACCTTGGCAGGACCACAGCTGGTGCTTGCCAGCCAGAAGCGCCAGGGAAGTTAGCGCAGCAGGCTGATGATTCACTGCAGCAAGTGAGAGGCTGTCAAGAGCGCAAGGTGCTGCACTACGGTTTGCAGACGATGCCAAGAGTTGACAAGTACGTGTTGCGGCACTACCGTGCATTCAAACTGACATTGTGCTGGGCCAAGACGCCGAAGGGAAGCTTCCATGGCGTTCTCAACCAGTAGAATGATGGCGAACACAGAAGTTGAGCGCATCAGAACGAACTTAATGCAGGTTACTCTGGTGGGTGGAATTGTGCCATTCATCGTCCATATGCAGTACAAGGGCCATGTTATGTCATGCGTCAGCACATGTGATCATGCTGCTCCTAGAAAGCACAGCCTCGGCAAATCGAGGCTGAAGCACAATGGCAACAAAAGTCAGCATCCTGCTCAACTGCAGCTAATGTGCATTTTACACTCACATCCATTCGCCACCGTCGAAATGGCACACCACTTGGCGACGGCGGGCGCTCTTTGCAATCTAAGAGTCGGTTCCTGAATGCGATCGCCATCTCCAAATCCAGCAAAACGCCCAGCGCCTGAGGTGAACACGCTCGCAGCGGCCCACTGCCACTGCCCTGCCAATGCTGCTGCATCCTCCAAACCGGTGCCGCATGAACTCGCATTACATGATTCACAGAGGCGCCACCAACGCGCTATCTTTCTTTGCAACTTGCCGCATTCCCAAAACGCTGCTCTTGCAGCTACCTGGCGATGGGAGCAATTTCACCCACGCACTATTGTATGTATCCCCCCAGTTTTATTTGAGCGGCAGCCAATAGGCTTCGAGCACCACACACTACAGAAGCACAGCCGTCCTGAAGGGTCTCTTAATCGCCATGACCTGTAACAACCTAACTGTACAGCACCAAAATTGGGTTCAAGGTGTTCAAGCATCAATGTTACCGTGATCCTGCGGCCCGCTCCCACAGTGGACAAATCGCGGTGCCCTGTCAACACTGGCTTACTGCTTCCATATCCTTCCTGATTTCTCAACAGCAACATTTGCCAAAGCAAAGCGGATTAATGCCAAAACCAAACCACCATTCTTGTCTGCTCATGTTACTTAGCTGTTGTGTACAATCAAGACGAACACCCTGAGAGACTCTGTCGACCCTGGCTTCTTTCTTACTAGATATCTTCTTAGATTCTCTATGGCAACATTGCCAAAGCAAGGTGGATTCGTGCTCATACTCAACCACAGGTGTCTGTCCAGATTCTCATGATTATCCATCATCTGTGTCCACCTGCCTCAAGGTCGCAACATGACATTGCCCGTATTTCCAACAATTCCGTGCCCCTATTGCACAACTTAGATGACCAGTAAATCGTGTGCCTATTTGCCTGGGCAGGGCTTGCAAACCTGCTGTTTTGGATGGGTGACTCAAAAACGATTCAAAACCCATTTTGCGGAATTGCTCAGCGTTGTCATGCTCATACTCTTCCAGACCACCAGTTGCCACTGTATCAGACATCGATCACAGTGCACAACAGTGTCCCAGATTCTCTGCATAGAAGGGGAAGCCTAGCACACAGCCAGCCCTCAAGAATCCCCACACAGAATAAATCGGTGCCAGAAGATCCCCACACCAGCCATAATGGCATCGCACAGAGTCTACCACCCCATGTATCAAAAGGTGAGACAAAATGGCGAGCCCATCCACCAGACTCACACGGTGTCGTGGAGCACCGTCCACACGCAGGACAGCAACACGGTGAAGAGCATCCAGTGCACTGCAGCGGACTTCCAGTTGAGTGGGGGGGAGTGCTCAGGATCGTACGCAAATCGCGCCCTGCACTCCCAGGCCCACATCAGGTATGAAGGCACCCAGAGGCCCCCAACTACCAGCGAGAACACCACCACCTCGTTGCAGCACCTGTGCACACCGGGGGTGGGGAAACTGGCCGTCATGCCTGTGCACACCGCGCTCAGCGCCCTCCACGCGGCCTGAATGTACTGGGCGCCCTGCCCGCCGATCACCGACTCCCGGCACACCGCCCCCGGCGTGTTGAACGCCATGAAGGCCACGGTCGGCACGTGCACCATCAGGTGGTGCCGCGCCAGCAGCGGGTTCACCAGGCTGTGGAAGATCAGCGCCAGCAGGCCCGTGTTCATCAGCAGGAAGCGCGCAAACGTCTTGGACGAAGTAACCGGGTCGCTGAACCACTGTGGGGCAAGGATGGCCGACAGGGCGGCAGTGGCCAGCCGCTTGACCAGCACCATCTTCGTGCGCCGCTCCGGGTTGGCGCCCCCCCTCCAGGCGAACCACAGGCAGTCCAGCACAATGGCGGTGGCCGAAATCCCCAGCGCCACGCCACCGCGCCATGTCAGCCCCCCGTTGTTGCGGTAGTCGTCCGCCACGCGGCCAAACGCGAAGGCCAGCCCCATGATGCAGCCGAAGCGCCGGTAGACGTTGTCCACGGGCGCGAAGTGGCTGGCGCCGTAGCCCTCCGCGAACCTGTTCTCCTCGTCGCGCTCCGAGAACCACAGCCCGCTGAAGGGCCACGCGGCCATTACCTCCGCCATGTCCCCCCCGACACCCACTGGGAGCCACACAGGAGCCGCAGTGGCAGCGCACAGAGTCCAGAGATCGGAATGTCGCACAGCGCTCGAGCGTGGCTCCTCCCTTAAGTCACCGCATGCCTCCCACTGGGGCTTGCTGGGGCCTCCGCGTTGGCGGAGCACTACCCACAGGTCCAAGGCCCACTGCGGAACTTTCACCGATCTCCAAAAATAGATCCCAGGCCAGTCAATGCGGTGGTTGTGGCGAGGAGACCGGGGCGAGAGGAGAGCCCGTGTTATTAGCCCGCCCCCGCGACGCCTCGGGACGCCAAGGGAAGGCTGGGGATAGCGCCCGCACGGCTCTCGACTCAAACCCGGACGTCGGTGCCCAGGGGCGCTTTAATGGGCGGCTCTCGGGCACCAGGGGGATGAGTCAGTTGATGGCGATGTGCCTGATGGCGACCGTGCAAGGGGTTTTGTGCCACTGGCGCACATGCGGCATGGTTGCGTCAGCAGGAGATGGGACTGGATCCAACGACATCCTTTACCGAGTTACCTTGACACCGGATTAGTTGGCAGGGTCCTCGTTCGGGATTGGATCCAACAGACGCTGGCCGCCAATGACTTATCCTGATGTGGGATTAGTTGATGGGGTTCCAATTTGGGATGTGCGTGTGGGCGCCTTGTGGTGCGAGTGGCGGTCGCAGCAGTTGGGTAATACTATATCCGCACGCTGAGTTGGAGCTGCCCATCAACCACGTCAGCAGCGGTTGTACCGGCATCCAGGGTTGTTCCTTTGGTGCCGACGCCAAGGCCCCGAATCGTGGTTCCGACCCGTTGGGGCCGCGTGCTGCGTTTGGGCGCGGGCCCCAGGAACCAGGGACGCCTGGCGCGAGTCTCGAAGGGAGCCGAGCCTTCGGTTCAGATGTCGGTCTTGGGAGCGTTATTCTGGGTCGGCTTGCAGCCTCCCCGAGTGTGTGTGTGCCAGCAGACCGGGAACTATCTTGTTTGGCTTCGGCATACTCAGGTTGTTGGCCCATACCAAGTCCACCCAGCGGACTTCCCCCCTGATTGTGATGCTGTAGCATATTCAACCCTTCCGCATCCAAAAATTTCACTATTATGCTTTTTGCTCTGCATTTGTTTTTCAAAACGTTATTTTTTAATTTTTACGTTGCTCCACATAAATTTTATCAAAAGAGCGTTGTTTATTTTATTATTTTCTCCGCAAAAAAGTTTTACTTCAGTATGCACAAGGGCCTACAAAACAATTTTGTGTGACACACACTGTGTGTCGAGCACGATCAACTTGGATGCACACATGCATCCAACTCGGTGGCCGGAGACTACATCTAAACATCATTGGGTGGGTCCAATCAGGTCCTCTGCAGCAGAATATGCTCCATGTCATGCTCCTTGAGTCGCAATCCAACCTTCCCCGACTCCGTGGCAAACCTGAAGGGCGCCCAGATGGCATGGCGCCCCCCATCTTGTTCGGCGTGGTGCAGCCATAGATATGGAGGATTGAGAGGGCTGGTTATTGCCTGGGTACCCACAAGGGCTGGCCACGGACGCCCCGTGCCACGGACTCATATCAGGCCAACCCTGGGTGGCTTGTTGCCCTGCATCCTGAATAATCTGGATGTTGGTTGCAGATATTCAAAGGCGGGTGCTGCCACTAGTCTCCTCGACGACGAGGCGAGTGGTGACATCCCCCAGGCTGTGTCAGGGTGCGGGTTTCGGCAAATGTGCACACGGTCAGATAAAGAAATGCACGGTCTGGAGAGGAGCTCAAAGCCCACAGGAACGGAACTCACCATCTTAAAATATCACTCTGCGAAGTGCTGTATAGATGTGCTTCTACAACACTTGCCGTTGTGAGTCGTCATGGATGCCCAGAACCGTATTTCTGCGTTGTACATCACACGAAGAATGAGCTCTGCATTCCTAACCGTGTTTCTGGTGCAACTTTGCGCTAGCGCGAGGTTTCCAGTTTTGTTGAAGAAGTTCGAGATTCGGCGAAGGGTCTCTGTGCCAGACGCGGACCATCACCTGCTGATGAACGACATGGGGAGAGGCCCAGCACAGAGGCTTTTGACGCCAGATGTGGCCGAGGACCTCGCGAGCGGGGAGTGCGTTTGCTTGCAAGTAAATTGGTCCAGTGCACATTATGTGATGGTCAACTTACCCACAACATGAACAAGTGCATGGGCGCATATTCCCCACGAACACCGCACATACCTGATGTTGAATATTTGACGCATCGCAGTTCACAGCCGCTTCTCACCCACAATGTTGTGGCATCAATGGGCAATGTGGCATTAAAGCCAGAAAAGTCGTCCCATTGATGGCCCGAACGGCGCGGCAGAACGACCTTTGTAGCGTGGTGGGTGGGAAGCCGAATCTATAGAAACCTAAAATTAACACCCACTTGTTCAAAGAATACTGCAGGGGCACCTGAGAGGGGTGTTGCTGCCGGCAGTTCTCACCACAAACGCGTCATGTGGACGGGACACGCGAGTGCACAGTCAACTGCCCAAATTTAGCATCTCTGCCTCCTTGGTGCACGCTTGCTGCCCAAATGTTCTTTGTGTGCATTCCGCACGAGATAGTCGCTAGGTCGCCAGTCAGTGGTCATGTTAGGTTGTGGAGCTGGGAAAAACCTGAGTTGAGAAAAATCAGCACACAGTACATCAATATTTTTTGTCCTATTATATAGTTTTGAGATAAACAACCAAGCCGCATCCTGGTCGTGATCGAGCAACGTAGATCTAGTGGCACGCAAACGTGCACGCATGGACATTGCGATTGTGAAATGGGATGTTTCAAAACTGATGCGACAAACCACTCGGGCATCAACGGCACGCCAGACTCAGGTGTGCCCAATCCAACGGCTCTGCACAGTGTGAACGCCAAAAGCTGACTCCCAAATTCCGCAATCTGGTCATGGAATAAAATGCAAGCTGAACGCCTGGGAAGCAGCTAGAGGTCGATGAAAGAATGTGGCTGCATTGGCATCTACAAAATGTCAAAAAACATTCAGCATATTCCCTTCCTAAGAATGGCGTGGCTTGGCATACAGTGTTAAATATGGTGAAATGAGTATGGAGATGCGGTGTTTGGTAACTGAGAACATCTGCAGCGATCGGTGAATTCGCGAGAACTCAAACAGCACTCGCGAGTGCTATTTGATTAGTGTGTTTGTCTCGTAATTCATCTGGTCGTGGCTTGGTTCCTTGTGCGCGGGAGCGGCCGTGCATGTGCGTGTCCCGGTTTTGTCGTAGTCAGTGTTGGAAAGCATTGGTACGTGTGCCACTGTTGCATCAATATTGCATTAATGCTGATTCGCTTATTCGCTACAACATTGCTTGGCGTTACGTCAACGATAATGTACACGCGATATTGCATCAATACCCACTCTTTCTTTAAATGAACGTCAGACTTGTTTTGTACGGCGTCAAAACAGCACGTACTTAAGTATTTGCCCGTGTATTACCATTTATTTTGTCATGAGTTAAAACGCATAAAAATGGTAAATCCAGGTCTGTGTACATAAAGGCACTAAATATAGACTCAGGGAGTCCTGTGAGTATGGAGAAGACAACTTTCGTTGCCATCGCCGAGGGCGAGCTGGGCGCTGTGTCGCGGGTGCTGAATGGGGCGCAGGACTGACCATTATTTTGCACTTCATCATGCAAACAGGTCTCTCAGCGCGCGCAGAAAGGCATCAATATGGCTGTGTAAGCAGCCGCTTCTATCTGTTTGCGTCATGCGCATGACAGCCTAAACTTCAACGTAAACAACAAGCCTGATCGGGGTCACTGATCGGCATTCTGGGCCAAATGGCATCGCACGTATGAATTCATTTTGCTGGTTTTAGCGGGCCGTGCGCGCCAATTAGCGGCGGGCTTATGCAGCGCACACAATGATCGCAGAGCAGTCATTGCTTTGATGTGCAGTGATGGCTCAGGCCTGTGGATGGCTGGTCTCTGACGGCAATGCAGCCGGACAGCTGCAGTGCTGGTGGGGACCACTGGCAGGAAATTGACCACTTTGCGCAGGCTCTAGCCTTGTTTCAACTGGGCCGAACTGGTGGAAATCGTGTTCCAGAAGCTTTAGCCGTATTGAAATGGCACCGAATGGTGCCATTTCATGAAATGTTGATCAACTGTGCTGTTGAAGCCATTTCAATAGCGTGCAAGGAAAGAGCACGCGAGTTGGCCAAGAGTTGTGTTACATGACAGACCCTCTGCCAGAAAAGAATTGGCGTAAGACGCTGTACATTGATTTATTTGCTTGCACCGCTTTTTTCTCTGAGGGTGTCGGAAATGCATCCGCTGCACGCCGTTAGGCACACGCATTGTAGGTAGCACTATTTTCAGGACAAGGCAATGCACTGTGGGGCTAATGTTTTATATCCACTGTATCGCCTCGAGCTGACAACCTCAGAATCCCAGTTGTGTCACTAAGGGAAGACAGTATCTTGATTTGGTACGCTTAGCGTCAAAATGACGTTAATCTGAGACCATCCCTCTCTCTTAGCGTCAACCTTTTTGGACGCCTCCCGCAATATCTGAAGACTGTATATTGCAACACACCAGAAACCCCCATCGTTGCCATCGTACAACGTCCCCACAGCGCCACAAAGATTGGCGCAAACCTGCATACAGTATCACTGACGCTGTGTCAGCTTCTGTTAGGCTTGGTTTTTACGCCGTAAAAACTGATCGTATTTACGTTTTAACGCGTAAAATAGTGCTCATGTTTTTACGCGCAAAAATAGTTTGTACGCTTTTACGCATAAAAATGCGTTAAAATACGTAAATACAATGTAAAAACTGACCGGTGTACGTAAGGACAGTACATATAGACTTGCGGAGTCCGGAGAGTGGCAACTAGGCACCCTGGAATGGGCAGAAAACGAGCTTTTGTTAAGCGCCATCAGCGCCCTTGCCAAGGGCGAGGTGGACATTGTGTTGCGGGTGGTGGAGATGGCGGAGGACTGATCATTGTACGCAACTTTCATCGTATAACCTGCAGGTTATACACCCAGCTGGGTGTCCCAGGGAGCCGTAAAAAAGGAAAAATAGCCTTAAAAATAGGCCCTTTTGCAAGTTTACATTTTTACACGTAAAAACGTGAAAGTGAAAACGTAAACGTAAACGCAAAAACCAAGCCTGGCTTCTGTAGTGTGTTGCACAATCCTGTTCGGAAAACGATCATCATCTTCTAAAAGTGCTCCTCAGCTGTTCCCCAGCACTTCTCAGCGTTTGCAGCATTGGTTTCCATTATGTTCGTCATAGTTTCATCAGAAAAACAATACGTTAATATTTATTTCATTGCCCGCAGTTTTCAGTATATTACACAGTCATTTTCCGGAAACGATCATCATCATCTGAAAGCGCTTCTCAGCCACTTGTGCAAGCCCTCGCTCCCCACTCCACCACGGACCAATGCATAACACCATTGCAGACCACCCTGAAATGGAGCCAACGTCAAGAACTGATCTGTAGATGCCCAAGCTGCCAGGATGGCGCGCAGTTCTATGGCGACCTCTGGATCACGAAAACCCATCCACTCCACCAATCGCCAGCTTGCACAGTCACTTCGCTGGCAGGCCATGCTGGCTGTGCCCCATGCGATCCCGAGAGCAATTTATGGCAGCCGCGAGACTGCTGCGTGCGCCATGATCGCTGCCAATGCGGACGCTGTCATCATGTCCAAGCACCCACGCCCCTCTTGCATACACTTTTGTGTGCGTTTTCTGATAACTTGAAGGCGTTTTGGACCTCTTCTTGCGCCTTATTTTGATCTTGTTGCAACAGCATAATTCCTTAGCGTCACGCCCTTGGCCCGCCCCCCTCCCAACGTCAATTTGACGCTAAGCATAACAGAATCAAAATAGTGTCTTCCCTACTTTCCGTGGCTGCGAATGGCCAAAACTTCATCAATTCCTTCTCGAATTCGAGCTTTCGAAAGGGTATGCATACCAGGAGCTGCATAGTAGGCTACCCAAAAGGTCGATTTATATAAATCGGTGAATTGAAGCAAACTATGCTCAATGAGATGTGCTTCCTGTTGTTTCCACGACACTTTGTGTGGGCACCGTTCCTCTACAATGGACGTGCTGTGCCGACACTCGCTGTTCTCTCATTCTCATCCACCTTGTTACGTCCCCTTGTGCTGTCCCAGTAAACCTTCTAACTGTGGAGGCAAAGCGTGCTTCACGCTTCGTCGTTGTGTCCTGTTACAATGTCAGGACATTGATCATTGGCTCCCCGACACACCACAACAATCCCCACAAGTCCCTTTCCTAACACCGGCAGCCAAACCTTTAGGGCCGGAAAGTTGGACAGGTAGCGACCTCACTCCGAGCTTCAGGACAATCAGGCCGAGATTGGGCGCGAACCGCGGGAGAGCACACCCCGCTGCTGACGCGCGCGTCGCCATCCGACAGGTCGCCGCTGGGCGGGCCCGGAAGGTGGCCCATCGAGGGCTTGCCGCTCGCAGAGGCCCCTCGCAGAGGTCTTCGGCGGAACGCTGCAGCTGCATTTGGAATCGGGACCCCCCATGGGGCTTTGACGATCGGTGGCGCCCGCGCAAGGTAGAGGGGGTTTGTTGGTTGGTTGGGTCGGTACTTGAAGGGGTTGGACCACCCTCCTCCTTGCTCCTGGCCGGGGGGTTTGGCAGCGCAGTGGGACATCCCATCAGAGGTACCCGGTTCGATCCCCGGTCAAACATCCTCTTTACCATCCGCACTGAAACAGTGGGGAGGTGCCCTGCCGCCCGGAGCGGGACTGTTGATCCCGTGGATAGGCGCCGGGATGTGGATTCGCGTGTGTTGGTGTGGGCATGACGATTCCGAGCTCCAGGCGCGAGTGCCTGGAGGCGGAGACCGCCAGATCATGGCTTCGAAACCAAAGGCCTCGGTAACTGGGAGAGCTGTTTGTGAGCTTGGGCAGCACGCCGGAGAAGAATGTTTAGATAACGGGGGGCGGGGGGATGCTGGCTTTCTGATCGGCCGCCGCCTTGGCATTTGCTGTTGGGTCTTGCTGTTGTCCACCAGGCTAAGGGCCACGCAATATCCACGCGACCTCGATTTTGGGGCGGGCCACTCGGACGTATACTCGATTTCATATCGGCCTGGGTCGAAACTTAACGGACCGCCGCTGGCCGCACATGGGGCCTCCGGCCGCGAGCGGATTGGTGCCCGCCTGCGGCGCGTGAAGCGCGGGGACGCTGGCAGGCGCCGTCACCGGGTGGCGTCCCCATTGAAATCAAACCCTTGGAAATTCCGAGGTCAGGTGATGGGGGTCGCGGTTTCGAGGTGAATCCATCGAAGCCGGTCTGTCGGGGCGAGGGTGCGAGGTGAGCCAATCGAAGTCAGCCCCTCGGGGGGGAGATTTTGGAGTTGGGCTATCGGAGTCAGCGTACGGGAGTTGAGGTTTCGGGGTCAGCTCATCAAAGTCAAACCCACGGGGAGGAGATCTCGAGGTAAGGCCATCGAAGACAAGCCCTCGGGGTGAACAGATCGGAATAGCTAAAGACGCTGCCTGAGCGGGGATAAGGACGGTTGCCTCAGTGTGGCCAGAAGTGCCTTCCTGTGATTTCCCGTCGCTTGTTGGAAGTTGGTACACGCTTTTTCCCAACGTTGCCGCTGGGCCATGGGTTGACACATTTTGACTGAAACTATCGTGTTTCAGATTTCAACCTGCACAGCGTGGTAGCCATTCACAATTTATGCGAGGTCCTTAAAGACCCCTTCGATGGTAATACTGTCAGATCACCCGTGCCTTTTAGGGACACGTGCCATGGCCAGTGTTTTGGTTTCGTGGTGCCTGCAAGGATACTTGCGACTGTGGTGTGGCTACACTGCCACTAGAAGGTATCTCTGTATTCAGCTGTGACTCGAAGCATATGTCTGGATTGGGTTCAGGGGTTTCCGTCCCCCGGTCCTTGTCAAAACAGTCTTGTCCAGCGATAAGGGTGTTCCAGTCTTGGATGCAGAGGCCCTAGATCAAGAACTGCCAACAGCTATCAAAGGTTCATGAACACACAGTAGGGGATCTGAGCAGTACATATTTGGCTCAACAACGGGCAAAGACGGGCAAAATATTGTACAGCCCAACAGGTTCTGGCAGTGCCAAAATCTTAAGCCTGGCTGCAAGCCCCATGTGAGAAAGAGTTGTGCTGCAAACTTTACCTTTGCCACACTATGGCCCCTGTTCACATTGTGCAGCTGGTTGGTGGTGCATCTCAGTCTTGGGACCAAACATTGAATGGATATTTCTCCCCCCCATCATTGCCTGCAAAGTGGAAGGGCATTGTTTGCCATAGATATTGAGACGACTCTTGAGACACTCAGTATTTTGCACATCCCTCGTGCACGGATTTTGAGAAGGGGGATGGGCAACCTGCTAGAACATTGAGATTATTCTACAATTTGAAAGGGAATTGGAAGCCTTTGTGTGCCCAGGAATACCTGCACAGCATCTGTGTGGCATGATGAAAATGTGGACTGTGCATGTGTGGCATCGTTGTGTGTATGACCCTGAAGTAGCAGGCACTTGAAATGCAGCTTGTTGTGGAAACGTGTTAAAAATAGATCTGCCCATGAAGACACACTCAAGTAGAACGCTGAGTTGATTTGTGCAAATGAAACAAAGGATAGGAGATTGAGCTGAACTCAGTCAGTTCTAACTGTGTGCAGCTTCTTCAATCAGATACAGCTATATTGAGTTTTGACAGGCAAATGGAAATGCAGATAGTATGGTCTGGCAAGATGTGCTAAAATCTGCTGGCCTGTGCAGGTCAATGAGTATTCTTGGAGGGATGATGCCTGTCCTGGAGATTGTTGGGCTTGTCCGTGAGCTCGTGGACTTGGGCATCGCTGTAAAGAGCAGTGCAGATGCCGTCAAAACCAACAAAGAAAACAAGAAACTACTTCTTGAGCAGATCCGCACTCTGGAGCCCATGTTGATTGACATATCGTGCCAGTGTCAGTCCGAAGAGAATAAGTACAAAGCTTCGATGCCAAGCGCAGCATACAACTCGGAAGCGGATGCCTTGCTGCGCCATGACAGGTCCTGTCGAAGTGTGTTTGCTGCTGTTGTTTCGATGCTGATGCTCCTTCAGTTTTCAATATTACCACTCACTGCAGTCAACATCAATGCCTTTCTCTTTGTGTTCGATAAATTTGCCGCAATGGGACAAAGGCACTGGCCATAAATACGAGTAGATGTTGAAGATTCTGCACCATTTCTTAACATTCTGGAAGCTACTCCACAAATAGATGCTCACAGAGGGCGGTGTTTGATGGACAGCAGTGCCAACAGGACATGAGAACAAAATCTTTGCATGTTGGAGGTGAAGACTGCTGCAGTGGCATCCAATCAATTTGTGACACATGATGTGTCACCCATTGTAAGAATGTTGCAGCGCTATTGACACTGGCCACAATGGCAAATTTTCCCAGATCATAATTTTGGGATAGGGTTTGCTGATGGGCAAATCCATGGCTTGCATCGTTCAGAGTGACATGACAAACAGAGACACACCAAGCACCTTTGTGCCTTTGCGGGTTGTCCTCAGGAGTCACTTGTGGTTCCTGTGTTGAAGGCACAACCTTTGTGCAACATTTGGTGCTGTTCAACCACCACAACTACGAATTGCCCAACACTGAGGCCTACAATGCAGAAAGTGGTTAATGTGTCAGGAAACCATGAACTGCCACACATGCTCAGCCCTATATTGCTGTTGCTGCTTGCAGGTTGAGGGCAGAGAAGGGGGTGATCAATGCACTGTTTGGGATCCGTGTTCAGCTGCATAGGGGAAAAGACCTCCTGGACAGGTTGGGAAAGAAGAAGTTTGCGCTGTTCACGTTCCTGCAGGCGACAGACATAAAAGAGGAATTCAAGGAAGTGAGGGCAGACCTGGGCAGTGCCATGCAGAGTGAGTAAATCTCACTGTGGACATTCACTGCCTGTACTTGTGGGTCTCCTTGGCATTTAATGTAGCAATGGGCATGTGCTGCTGCTTGTGCTGTTGAGGTGCTGTGTGCACCTGCCCAGACTGGTGTTGCTGTGGGCGTTGCTGTCCTTGACGTGATCAAAGTTGTTCTGGAGATGTTCGCTCTCACGAGAACTGTTGTTTTGCGATGCAAAGCGAGAGTGCAGAATTGCATTCTCCAACTATAGAATATCCAACTGCATATTTGAATATGTTTCTGCGCATATTGTAGTATTCTTTGTGCATGCTTACAGCACTCCAAATCCAGCTGATCCACGTAATCCAGACAACTGGTCTGGCAGTATGGCAAGTGGTCCACTGCCGCCAGGAAGTTTCCAGCATGCAGCAAAGTACACGGCATCTAAACCACACAGTACGGAGATTTGCATCTGCGCAGCCAAGTGCATGGCCCAGTCTGCAGTGAGCATACGACCATAAGGACACAGATGA
The DNA here is from genome assembly GCA_905146915.1 of Ostreobium quekettii. Lineage (NCBI taxonomy): Eukaryota > Viridiplantae > Chlorophyta > Ulvophyceae > Bryopsidales > Ostreobiaceae > Ostreobium > Ostreobium quekettii. The sequence goes on from CAJHUC010002205.1 coordinate 25,625, forward strand.
AGCCTGATCAATTGTTGCAGGCCCTTGATTCCTTGGGTGTCTGCATGCAGTTTTACAAGTGGCACAGACTGTGCTGCTTGGCAGGAGCATGGACTGCAGGGCAGCAGAACTGCTTGATGCCATTCTCAGAGGGAAGACTGAACTCATGGGCAAGGTGTCTGAGGTCCTCACCACACTCAACTCACGTGAGCTGCTGGAAGGAACCACCGATGAGGTTCGTAAATCTCTCTGAATTGCATGAAATAACCCAGTTCACAAGATATGACTGTGTTGTATTCTTATATAAGGACATTTGTACTTTGCATGCAGTTGAGATATGTACTCAGTTTGTGCCAAATTGCTGAACACCATGTCCAAAATTGTCCGTGGTATTCAAATGAAGCTGCTTCAAGTCATTCTAGCCACTGTTGCTGCATCATCTTTTGCCGTGAAACCCTGCGATGCACTTTGCCGATCGGAGGGGGCTGCTGTCACCGTTTGTGCTGCCTATTTCCTCAGTGGTTGTACCAAACTGATGTTCCTGCATTCTGCAGGGTTGGATGTACATGAAGCTGTTGACCACATTTTTAGTTCAGCAGGGCATCGAACTGCTTTTCCTTGCAGCCGTTGCAATTGCTGTAAAGTGTAGCTCGTTCATGCAGAACTGCGCGTCCTCGGCAATGATTAGAACATCCTAATTTTTACCTGTCCATGTCTGCATTTGGGTTATGCTCAACAGCTTAAAATTGAGCATCAGCACTGTACCAAGCGTCAAATGAGGCTAAATAGTGCAATCTTAGCCACACTTTGATGGTCACAGTGTCACACACGTTAGTCCAGAAACTGCTTTACACAACCTGTGATCTGTGGACATTCACTGAACACTGCTTGCATGTTTCCATGCCCTTCATCGCTGGCATGTACTGGGGCTGTGTTTGTCATGTTATTTGAACAACTGCAATCCACGCAATAGCAAACCGATGTTGAAGACACACTTGACACACAGGATAACAACATGTCTCACTGTTCTGCTTGTTGGTTTCACATTGTTCCTACGATGGCCAATGTGGGATGCTTGTGTGAAGATTTCTCAACTCAAAGCCATGTGCACAGAACATGTGCGCACATACTGCTCTGGATGGCAGTCATCTCAATTCTTTTTGGTTTCCCACAGGCACACAGGAGCAAAAATGGAGGGAGTGGAGCTGAAGAGTCGGTAAGTTTCTGGTTTCCATCATGACTTCACCTTCACAGGAACGACAGCCTTTGCACTGTTGCATTCGCTGAGGGCGACTCAGTGCACAACTGTGACTTGCACAGTTCAATTGTCTGCTCCCAACGCAGGTGCAAATGGCCGATTGCTGGGCAGGCGCTGCCATCTACTTTGCATTCATTACTCCGAATCACAGTGGTTTCGTAATCTCGCACTGCATTGTAGTCATGGAGACATAGCTTTTTAAGCACAGTAAGTTTGGTCATATTCTTGAGTAAATGCATCGGCATCCAAAACCTGCGACAGCCATCAGGAAGGCTGGGCCTTGTGTGGTTCAGTTTTCTTGTATTCATTTGGCTTGTACCTCTCCATTCAATTTGCAATTGTGCACGCTGAAGAGTCTGATGACGGTGGGGTGGTGTGTCAAAAGTGTCTCCTGCATAGAGTACAGCGTGCATCTGTTGCATGTCCACCAGCAGAATCACAGGCAATTTGACCTGCTGCTGGTGGCTCATTTCTAAGCTTTCTCTTTCTGTGCAATGGGCAGCAAACGGACAGCAACCATTAGAAATTGAGCTCAGCGAAGCATTATTCGCTTGTGCACATTGAGAATAGTAAGCGTCGTCAAGCACTATTGTCAACATCGGCGCTATGTCTTGTGTCCAGTATTCTTCTTTTCTGAAGCTTTTCATGTGCTGCAGCTGTGCTTGAGGTACAATCGATGCATGCTGGGCTTCCTCCACAGACAGATGGCACAGATCGATTCCATCAGCCCCCAGCAGATGCTTAGGGCCTCGGCGGAGGCGGATGCACAGGAGTGGAAGTCGTCCTCAAAGAAGATGCGGCGTGCAATGGACATCGGCAAAATACTCATCCACAGGCAAGGAAAGGGGACAGGGGCTCTGTGCTTGCACAGCGATGCACCTGCATTGCTGATAGTGGGAAGCTGGTGGTGGCGTATGTAGTGCTGTTGCTCAGAAGAAATAGTAGCATCAATATAGTACAATGACTTAGTACATAGTAGATGTCCATGTGGGATGTACATAGTACATCATAGTACAATGGCTTGTAGTGATCTCCATAAACAGCACGGCCTTTCTTTCTTGTGGAAGGAGCCAAAACATGTGCTGCGATGATCACAGACCTGCCTGCATGATCACCATTGTTGATATTGTACATTTGTGCAGAACTGTGAACGAGCCAGCCAGGGTTGCAATTGCTCTAGAACAGCAATGGTGATAGTAGTGGACCTGGAGCTGCAAGGGCAATCTTGCAACAGCTGGTGCAGCACTGGCTACACAACTTCCTTGTTGATCTTAAAGAATATTGTAGCAATTATGTTTGGTGCTCTGGGACAGGCCGTCTGGCACCGATCGGGGGTGTACTGGGCTGGAGGTGCACAGGACCTTGAGGCCACACTTTGACGCCCCTTGTTTGTTCCTGTTGTAAAGAACTTCACACAACAACACACAGTGTCAAGTCAACATTATGTCTATGGCCATGTTAAGTACCCATCAGTGACTTTGAAAGCTCTCCCAGCTGAACACCCAATAGAAATGAAGTCCACATTATTCTGGGTAAGTGTAAGTGCACATTTTAATGAAAGCGATTCACGGTGAGCTGAGTCGAGCAAATGCCTGATGTTTAATTGACCATGATTTGCTCTGAAGTTCTCCTTGATGAAACCGGCTTCCATTGCTGGAACTCGTATCTGTGATGCACTATGCACTGGGGCAGGATCACGCTGTGTGACTCGTGAGCATTCAATCCTCATTTGACTACATTGTCATCACAACACAAAACAAGCATCTTTCCATCAGACTGGCAGTTCTTGGGCAATCGTGAACATGTTTCATGGGGAGTTTTGTCCGTACATGTGATTGACGGGCCTAAGAACGCGTGTACGACTCAAGAATTAGACGCAGATTGTAGATTGTTGCTTGAAGCATCAATGAAAGCAACAGCAAGAAATGCAGAAGTTGTTAGTTGCACAAAAAGACAAATTGGATTTTTCATTCAAATCGAATTTCGTCGACAGCAGGCGTCTCAGCGCGGCGTCCCCCTGCGCAGGCACGCCAGACCGTTCAACCTCCAGACGTTCTACAAGATCGCGGAGGTGAAGAACGTGGTCAAGGTCATCTGCGGCACGCTGAGAGAGTTCGCCGGCCGGTGGGATTTCCCCATTGAGATCGAGGACGGCCCTCCCGAGATAGATGTCTTGGAGGACAAGGCCGCCCTGGGGCGGTGCCTGGCGTACGTCCTCAAGAATGAGCCCTGTCCCTTTGATGAGGTGGACGCGCGCTTCCGGGACGAGTGGGCGAACATCAAGGCGCAGCACGAGGGCATCCTCAGGGTGCTGAATATCTCGATATCCGACGCCGAGGTGGTGCTGGAGAGGCGGATATGCGGGTCGGTGTTCAAGGCGCGGTGGAGGGACGTGCAGGACGTGGCCGTGAAGAAGCTGGTCCGCGACGGGGACCCCAACCAGCTGGACTTGGAAGATTTCGCGGAATTTTTCACCGAAGTGGCCGCCATGGCGTCGATGGCCTCCCCCTACGTGGTCAGCTTCATCGCCGCCACCTACTCCGGCATGCTGGTCATGGAGCTGGGCGCCGGCGACCTGATCGATTGGTGCCAGAGGCGGGGGCCGGCGGGCCTACCCCTCAAGCTCATGCTGCTGCGCCAGGCCGCCGAGGGCCTCAAGGACGTCCATGAGCAGCGGTTCGTGCACCGGGACGTCAACTCCAGAAACTTCGTCGTCTTCGAGGGGGACCGCACCCCGCCGCGCGTCAAGATCGTCGGGTTCGGCCTGGCGATCGTGAAGACCGAGACGGGCACGAGGACGCTGCGGCAGCGCATGGGGTCATCGCCCGCCTGGGTGGCCCCGGAGATCTTTGACGGCAGGCCCCACAGCTTCGAGAGCGACATGTACAGCTTCGGGGTGGTGATGTACGAGGTGGTGGGGGGAGGATTTCCGTACGGCCGGCGCACGGCGCCCGCGGACGTTCTGGCCAAGAAGCGGGGCGGGGAGCCGCCGTGCTCGCTGCCCGATGGACTGCCTGAAGGGCTGGTGGAGGTGATGGAGAGGTGCTGCGCGATCGAGCCCGGGGAGCGGCCGACGGGGATGAGGGAGGTGTGCGGCCGGCTGGCGGCGCTGTGCAGGCAGCTGCCGTGCGAGCTGGAGGGCGGCCGCGGCGGGGCGTCTTCGCCGGCGTCCTCCGCGTCCTGCGCGACGCGCTTCGGCTTGTGAATGGTGTCGAGGATGTGTCGGATGACATGCATAATGGCTGGAGCCGGGCAGCGGATCGTGTTGTACATCATGTTGGGTCATGCTGCACGCGGACCACTTGTTTTCGGTTCTTCGTTTTGGTTTCTGTATTGGTTTTTGATTTTGCATTTTTTGCTTTTGATTTTCTTTTGATTCAAAATGTTGCATCACATTTCAGGACCGCCTGTGATTGTAGACCCTGCTGAGTGGCTGCGTCATCATGGGGCTGGCTTGTGCTCATGTGTGCCCTTTCGAGGGCTCAGGGCGTGCGCTTGTGGGAGCAGTGGCTGGGGCCGGGGTGCAGAGGTGCCGATATGAGGGCGGGATGAGAGTCCGGAAATAGCGTGCATGTAAATGTAAATTACGGCACTGGGAAACTTCTGTGTCCTAGTTTGCAATAGGAAACACACATGAACATTGCCAATGTAGTCCTTTTGATACACAAAGTCGACTATTCTTTCCTGTGCGCTTGTGATGACACACATAAACAAAAGAGTCCGCCAAGCCGCCGTGGGACCCGTGGGGTACATCATTCTAAATCCGCCAATAGTGCAACTTGCATGCTTGAAACAAGTAGGCTGTGAACCATGTAGGAATGGTTGCTGGAAAGCATATGTGGCGATTGCGCTGGGCGGAGAGCGCCCGAGTGGGCGCGGCCATCCTTCAGGAAGCGAGCTGGCAACTGGCAAGCACCCATGTGACTGTCCCAACCATTGGCTAGTTTTGACAGACTTGTTCCCACCAGCACGGCACTGTACATTACAAAAATGGCACACAGTTGGCGATTTCCTGCCCGTTTGAGTCTGCCACCAGGGCTACCCACCTCTACGAATACCTCATCTGTCTCCAAGGGTATGGATGAGCAATGAAACACTTGGACAGGCCTTGAGGTGGGGGCAACCATGTTGCGAGAACCACGTACTGCCATAGCAACCTGGCCACTTGTGACAGTACTAACCGCTCAAGCCAGCGGCCCAGATACCTTGGCAGGTCTGCCGCCCAACCAACTGCACCCCAGGTTGTGAGAAATTCCTCAGAAGGTTTCCACCTGTTCAAGCCTGAGTTGGCCGGCATCCATCATCCAAGAGAATCTAAGCTTACAGCTCCAACTCACCGCCAAGCCCGCAGCCTCCAAAGCATCACTGTCGTGCAAGGTTTCACGAGCCTGCGCAAAACTTCTAGATATCGCCAAGGCGGACTCCCTTGGCAATGATCATCAAATTATCTGTAAGTGGCGCTAATTTGTACACTGGTGCACAAACAAGAAGCTCACATGCAGTGCCCAGCATGCTCAACATTCGGAGTTCACTCCAAATTCTAAATCTGCATCTGATCGAAGGCAAACATTCGCATGATCGATGATGAAGACTGTCAGTCCTTGTTGCGGCGGTTTGTGAATGCTGCAATGATGCGATCGCAAAAATTCATGCTCAAACAACGTGCTGACCGCTACCCGCGCCCACTGATCTTTTTGACACCTGGCGGGATCTGGGCGGCCTTGAAGTGTTGTAAGAGGGCTGTTTGACGGCTCATCTATTTGGTGTCTGCTGTGTGACAGCTGCAAAAATTGCTCAAACAAAGCAAGTCTAGCCCAAGCAGGTGATCGCTGTGGCGTTGGTAATGAAGAAGGAAAATTGGACAAGCCAGGAAAGTTTCGGGCCTCACAACTGAGCAGTGCCTAGATCCGGCAGCCCTGTGTGAGAACAATAAGCTGTTGAGCCCTGTGTGATGGTGTCGTCCCCTCAAGTCCTCCTGAAATCGGAAATAGGAGTTGTGTACGCCATGTTGTCGGGCAGCTAGGCATCCCATTGACAAGTTGCCCCCACCATGCTTGCAAATAGGCCAATCAGGAGCTGTTTCCACAAGAGCAAATAATGTCGCTTGACAAATAGTGCAGTGGAGCCCCACTCAACGGGCCTACCCACACTATTGCCTGGGGCGGCGAAGTTCTTGTCACAGCCTATCGCAGAGGGCATGCGTGAGTGGGTGTCGGGCAGCTGCGTGTAGATCGAAAGCAAGCGCCACGGCCAAATGATCCCAAAATGGGAAGGGCGATTGTTATTTATCTGCATGGCGCCTAGGCCCAAGCACATCTGGGAGTGTGGAGAGTTGCCGCCAGAAGCATTGGAGTGGGGAGAGGATGTCCGTTTTCCCAATAACGTTGTTGCCCATTGCGATGGCGAGGTGGATGCTGTCTTGAAATACACAATCGGGCCCCCCAATTTGTGCTGGAGGAGGCGGCGGATTGACCGTTTATTTGCGACCTCACGTGACATGCCTGCGTAGATGCAACGCATAGGTGCATGTTTATGGGCATTTCTATAAATTCATAACTAAGTGTATTTTTGCTGTATTTATAATCTCACAAACGTATTCAACGAGCCTATTTAGGAATACCAATACACTGCAGCGACCTTATCATATTCCTTGGATGGAGCCTCGAAGATGGGCCTGCGTTGAGTTTGGTTCAACCTGCGAGCTCATCAAACCAAAAGACATAATACAGATTGGTAGAGGGCAGTGGCTTCCAAAAATTCTTCCAATTAAGTGTCAGTGGGGTTCAGGGCGCATTTGACTGGATCAATTTGAGATGCACTGGCAGAGTTCCAAAAGCTTCGCTGCATGTTCTGACACAAGTCGCCTTCCAAGCGCCTGAGCTTCTGGTTGCTTGGCATTTGCAATCAGTGCTACATGGCAGAGTGGAGGGGACAACAGAGCTGTTGCATCCTGTAAGCAGCATCAGGTGCCATCAAAGCTTCAAATCCCCCCTGGAGCTCAGCAAAGCCAGGAGCGCCTGAGCACCCAGGGAGCTAATCATCGAGGCAAAAGTGCCATTTCCATTTGGGATGACTTGGTAGGTTTGGTGAGGACACTAGCCAATGAATCTGCAATGGATCATTCAAGAGTACCAATGATCTGTCGATGGCCATGGAAAGAATCAAAGAGGAACGAGGCAGTTTCTGGCAGGGAGCTATGCTGCAGCTAAAGGGTTGTGGCTGGGTCCTACTTCAGTGGCTAGTTTTGCACATATAGCAACTACCCTATCTACAGGCCACTCGGAAACTTTGGCAAATTGCTCAATCTGATGCAACATAACATGCACTGCAGGTTTGCTGCATTCACACATTAGGCTCACCCCATTCTACAGTGTCAAAATGTCTTATCATTACACAATGTCATCCTGGCGTTCTCTTTGAGAGCAAAATCATGCTCCATGGGCCAGTACTCGCCTTCACAACACTACAGTGAAACATAATAGTCCTTTAAAGCTTTGAATGCTTTGGTAGCCCATTCTGAGGGATATTACGTTGCACTCCAAAAGTGTGCTGCTGCAAAACACCAAAAACGAACAGCTTAGATGTAAATGAGGATGTGATGCTGGCAAGTCTCAGAATCTGGCACCAATCTGCTCACATTGTATTGCCTGCAAGGCTGTCTGTGCCATGGTTTGAGATGGTGAGTCCTCCCTTCGAAATCCTGACAGTGGCATGAATGAGTTGACGACACGCTTGACATGATTGAAGGCAGCTGAAGTCAGTCGCAGTCCTTGAGATTTCCTTGTGCTCAAGGGATGATGCGTCAGCCTAAAAGGGAGCCTGGCGGCCAACATCAAGAATCCTTTCAGGGATAGGTGGCAAATTAAGAACATCAACTGTCTGAATTGGAACATAGCAATCTGATACCGAAGTAGGCGTGCGTGCGTGCGTGCGTGCATGCATGCGTGCGTGTAGACACCGTAATCTGGACAAGCAAGCAGTAAAACCATGCCATCAATTCTTTCGCCAGGTAATGTGTCATAAGTCTATTGAGGATTCTGTAGGCTGCGCACTGTCCATGCTGTAGAGTTGCACTAAAGCTACTTGCCTGCAAATGTTCCTGGACAAGGCGCTTCAACACTGTGCAGACATCCCTGATAGACAACCTGTCATCTGGATTCATCGAAAAACACTTCCGCATCAGGTGCATCAGCTCATAAGGACAGTCCTCTCGGATAGGGCACGGCTCCATACGTTGTTTTCTCCAATACGGTCAACTAGTGCATCCCCAGCAATCCCCTCCAAAATCGTCGAGCTGCCATCCAGTGGAATCGATGAAAAGGTAGAACTGTCATCCTCCAAAACACATCTGTGGCTACTGTACCTCACGTGGTAGCATCTGTAGCTCCTACATGAACACACACAGTGCTCTTCAGAACAGCTGCATCATTGCTGAACATACAATGAAACAAACCTTGTGCCCCCAACAGCACAATCATTTCGCAGAATGCGCCCAGCAATCCACCAAACACTAAGAACCATTCGGGAGCAACCCGCATGTGCTATACTCTACCAATGCAATCAACAACCAGTTTTCCAAAAGTTTGCAGCAGCAAGGCCAGATGCAAGCCGACGCACCTTGTGCAGGGACTGCTTTGCATCTACAGGGCAACTCATCTTGGACATAAGCTGACGACAAATCTCACTGTCTGCTGTGCCGCTAGCACCTGAACATGCACAGAGGAAGGCGCATCAAATTTGCATCTAGCCCAAAGGCAGGCATTTTAAATTGCGTCTGAATTTGTGCACAGGCACGTTGGGAAATCTCAAATCTCAACACCTTACATTACAATATTGCAATTTGCTGGAGTCCTCAATATCAGCGCTATCTCAAAATCAGGCCACCTTTCAGCTTCATTAAATTCAACCCCACATTGGTGTGAATAGTACATGCTGGCAATGCGCTGCACTTCGTGCAGAACAACGAAAAGGTTAAACTAACACCCCTTTTTCCCCTTCCCCGTCTCTGCCATCCACCCTGCTGGGATGTTCACAGCATGTAGGCTACTCTGCACTCAAATTGAACACTGTGAGCCTGTGCCAAGGTGCTTGCCCTCCATGCATGTTTAGAGCGGTTGTTGCTCCCCCGCACACAAAGGATCAACAGATGATCAGAGCACTGAATCGTTGTGATGTCTGCTCAATGTTGAAGACGTCTGAACTATCAACCTCAAGACTACTTGTGCTGACTTGTTACTAGTCATAGTCTTTCAAAATATTACATGTGTTGTGAAGGTTTGATCTCACAATAGTCACCAGCACAGATCCGAACAATTGGGAGTGCTGCATGCATGCACTATCATGGCATCCAATATTGCTTGTCATTGAATGTACACTCCTGGTTTTGTTTCACATTCAAGAATAAGTGACATCAAAGCGACAATCTCAGTCGCCAGTTGGCAGATCATACTTGCAATATCGTGTGGCAATGCAGTCATCAATGATACTGCATTACATACTTGTGTGCGTGCTCAAGTGTCGGGACACAGTCCAGATAGATGGGCAAATGTGATGCCGCATTCAACTGATGGCAACTTCGAGACAAGTCGAAGACAATCACATGTCCAGATATGCAATAGCAAAGTCTGAAACAGTTTCGTTTCTTCCTGACACTCATGCTGCATATGCGACAGCGATTTTGTCACAGTACAAATTACAACAGTTCTTACATGCTGCGACAGTGTCCAAGACCTTGTCGACCTCATCCAGATGAGCTTTGACCTTCAGAGCAAATGCCCATTTGTCGACCACTTTCATGCCAGCTCCCCCCTTTGACTGTGGTGCATTTGTCTCTTCATTTTCAATTGCCTCGAGGTGTTCGTTCGCCAAGGCTATGTTCTGCTCCATCACTTTCAATTGGCTATCAGTTGCACTGGTATTCTCCAGGATCTTTAGTGCAAACTCACACCGATTTGCCCACATGTAACAATATCTGAATATCTCTTCGGTTTGGTTGAGGGCATCGAAATTTTTCTTCAGTCCCCTCAGGGATATCTGGATTTTGGATATGTCCCTGGTTGATTCTTTTGTCAGGTGCGCAGTCACCCAACTGCAAGGAAAGCACATGTACATGTCCATGCTATGGCCTCTGGTCATTGTCAGTAATAACCTTCATGAAATCAAATTTACATGAAAAAATTGGTGTAGTTCTGGTACTGATGGAAGATTAGTTGAAAAGTATGGCAACGGTGTCACTTCATAGCATTCACGTCCACTAGCCATCGGCTGAACAGTTAATTTGACCCCAGGGTTGCCAAACTTCAATCGAGCGTGGGCTGAGAGCTCACTATTTAACAAAAAGGCTGAATACAAGTATCACCAAACCTGTTGGTATACCTCCTGTTCCTGTGCAGAACATCGAGGCATGCAGGATACTTGGATTGCTGGCCATCAAGGTTGTCATGCACTTTGTATTGCCATTGCTGAGATCTACAATAGGCTGGAAATACTTTGA
>CAJHUC010002206.1:0-42298 GCA_905146915.1 Ostreobium quekettii
TTGCTATGCCGATTTCTTGGAAGCATTTGGGCTCCCGAGTCGCGGATTTGCATGCATTCTGTCCCTATATGCACGACATGGTACCCTTGACTGCAGGCTTGGGAACTATGGCAATTGGGGCCTGGTGGGCTAGCAGATATACAGAGTAAGCAACAACAGTGAGCGAGGGAAGGAAACGCTTTGAGTTGTAGTTTTTTAATCTGCAACACATTGCCTTGTCTAACTCCTGCCTGCGGTGTGGTCAGTTTTCCATGTAGGGCGTGCTGTCTATCTGTTGAATGCATTGGTCAAACCAAGAACACAAGCCAGACGATGGCCGGATAGAGCCTCCCTGCGGATGGCGTCCGTCAAGGATTTCTTGTGAGGGCCATGGCCACGCGCAGTCGCTGTGCCCCAGCTAAGGGAGCTCTGTCCAGCCATACCCACAGCTTCATTGGTGGATCGATCGACTCGATGGCTCACCATCGCGGAATCGGTGGTTATCGATAATATATCGAAAGGTGGATGGCTAACATTGGGAATTTAATTTTTCGTATATGGCGCTTTTCTCCGATGCTTTCAATTCCTGCAAATGCAGGCGATGCCAGCCGTACGTGGGCATTGGGTCTGGCATTTGAAGAGGGTGCAGCGCATGAACGTTGACGCCAGTTGTTCCATCACCGACACGCAGGCTTCCTTTCTGTGACGCAATATGACAGATGCATTTGTAGAGGCGGCTTCAAAATCGGCGTAGTGGCCCCCGCCCATCTCAGCCAAGCCAAAAAAACAGCTGCGGGCAAAAGGGAATGGCGTATTCAAAGTTTTACATGACTACGCTCAACGGTCGTGTCGTGTTTGAACGAAGCATCCAAGTGTGCCTTTCCGGTCACAAGCACAAGCAATGGCCGCAAATCGAACGCCGAGGAGAGTTGTCACTTTGCATGGCACGCCTTCTCCCCCGGCGCGTCCACCTGGCGTCAGAATTGCGCCCTCGCTCCACATGGGATGCACGACGCGGCATTGTGCACCCGGCCTTGCTCTTGACTGCCAATCTCTCCCCGCACGTTGGCATGTGAAGCGGCCCCGGCTCTACAAGATGCGCTGAGCCTTCCACCTGATTCGTGCATGGGAGGGAAGCTGCAGCCCCCCTCCCACGCGCACACACACACACACAGACGGTTAATAACCGCTCTCACGACACATCAATTATACTGACCGCGAGTGCGCGAAAGGCGGCTACCAACTAATGCCCACGGGCCTGCTGCGCCGCTGCATCCGCAGGCGTCGCCCCACATGCTGCTTTCGCAAAACACACGTCTGTGATCCTTGGCCCCTGAGACGGCCTGGGGCATGTAGCTGCCCCGGGCCCGTGGGCGGAACCTGGATACTTCCCTTGCATCCACCGTCTCCCGTGCCCCACCCACGTGGGTGGACCGGGCCCTCGGCCTGTGGCCGAATATCCGTATCCAAAATGCATCGCCCCTCAGGGGGCTCCAGCCCCCATTTCGCGCACGAATCCAGCCCTACGGCCGCTCCCCTCGGCCGAACACCCCTACGGACAGCAAATCTACTTTTCTTCTTCTCGGAGGTGTGTCCCCATCCTAGTCCTACGGGCCCTACTTTACCGCCTCGTTCCTGCCCGACCAAGGGGAGGCCCCCTCTCTGCCCCACCCCCTTGGACACACCTCCTCAAGCTGGCTGACCCCGGCCTCATTTTTTCCTTTTTTTTGTATCCCCCCCTCGACCCCCTGCCTCTCGGCCTCCCAGCCCGTCCATCCAGGCGCGGGGGTACTCCAATTTCTCCCTCGCTTTTATGGGCCAGCCAGCTCTAAATCGCAAGCGACCCCAGCCGCATCGCGCACCTTGCAAGTAGCTGCCTCGATGGGCGGCCGGCCTCCCCCTCCCGAAGAAGAACGTCGATCTTTGGGGCTTGATGTGCGCCAGCTGCTCTGCGAGGCCGGCCGCCCGTCGAGGCTCTCGTCCGCCCCCCGCTGGAGACCTCAGCCGCCCCGTCAGACGGTGATGTCATGTACCACCTCCGGAGGCGTCCATAGTTTTGTCATGCGATTGGCTCAACCCTCTGGACGCGGCACACATCCGTTCTTGGAAGATGGGAGGCTAAATTTCAGTTGATTCCAAAGCTTTTGGATAAGTGAATCCCATTGTGCCGCACGGCGGATTGATGCTCATGGTCTGATGGTCGTAGACTTGCGAATCGCAACGATTCAACGAATCGACTGCGGTGTTGGGATCACCGCCGTTGATTCATTCCAACGGTTCTTGCGTACACGGCCAGGCATGTCAATTGCCAATGTGTTCTTGTGTGTCCAGGCCCAAACATTCCCCAATGATATGGTGTCTGCAACCAGTAATGGGGAAGAAGCAAAATCAGCATGCAGCTAGGCGTGGCCTACTATTGAAGACATAAAAGAAGTGGAAACAACGGGACAAGAAGCTGAGAAACACAGAGAATTCATCGCGCATTTGGGCCGATTTGTCAATGACAGATGTGATCTATGGCTTGTTTGTCTGATATTTTCAATGCCATGCTTTACCACTGAAGCGCTGGACCGCCGTGCTCATGTTCTGCTGCAGATTTTCTTGCAACGTCGGATCGTTGATAGGGCATCGTGCTCTGATGACAGAATATCCCATCAGCGGACCGTATATTTGATTGTGTGTTGGACATTTTTTAGGAAACGTGTCTTAAATGCGAATTGCTCTTGGTCCAATTCGACATTGGGCCTCGGGTTCACGAATCGTCTGGAGGTTTGGGTGTTAGAATCTGGGACCCAGATTCTGGTCAAAAACTCCCAAAGTCATTGGACGAAGTGTTGAGCCCGTGCACATGCAGCAACCTGCCTGAGGACCCAACGGATCTTTGGATGTGGGTTCCGAAAGTCTCTGGCATGGTGCAGGAAGAAAAAAAAACAACGCCCATGAGCTGGTTTCAGTCTAGTCACATTTGGAACGTTGCGCGGCAGTGCACTCGCAGATTTGCCACAAGAAGGACAGTTTTTTTGTGGGTTGAAAATGGATGGACGACCGTTCTGTGGTCGTGTGACGATGCACCGAGATTCTAGCGGCAGTTTTGCAATTTGCTAGCTCATGCCCTGGATGATGGTGGGGGAGGGACCAGTGAATGGAAACGTTAGTGTGTCGGCAGCAGTTTGGACGCTTGAAGAAAGCTCGCTTCTGTTGGGGGCTTCTCCCGGGTTGATGGTGTTAGGCCGATTGCTTCCTGACATTGTGGAACCAAGAACGTCGATGTGACCTTGAGCAGCGCGTCCAACCCGCTGGTTCTGGTTCCAATCTCTTTGTTTGAACAGCGCGAGGCCCCCCAAGTTTTGTCGCGTGCTTGTGGGCGTTGGCGAGGAGAGGCGGTTGCTTGCTCGTTTGTAGTAGCAGAGCCTTGATTACGACCCTAAGTCGGAGTTGTTGGGCTCGGTGCAAATTGTGGACTTGTGGCTCGACATTTTGTCTTTTCGACCACTGTTCATACCACCATCTGTGGACCTGGACTGCGGCCCGTGTCCTCGAAATCCCGCTCTTTCGCTATCATGAAAGTACGGTACGTCGGCGCAAGGGTGAACGGCGCATCTTTGACAGCCGGGCGGAGCGCCCACCCCGGTGGGTTTTTGGATTGAACGCTCAGCGCTGCGCACTCGTGACACATGCGTTTTCACAGTCGGGAAGGGTTATGCCTGTTCGGTAGGGTCACGAAGCTACGAAACGATAGCAATCACGCGAGAATTCTATGAATATGTGCACTTCATGGCGCGTTTTGCAGAATCTCTTGAATGCTATGCATTCCGGTAGAGTCATGGCAGGAATCGTGGCGAAGCCGTGTCGCTGACCAACAAGCAACTGCTCGCGGCGGCCGCCAGCATAGTTGCAACAATTGATGAGGTAGGTGTTTGCGGGCCTGGCGAGAAGGGAGCACTCGTGCTTCCCAAGCATGAGCGATATGGCTTTCTAAGCGCAGATTCCTCTAAACGACAACTTCAAGCACAGATATGGTTATGTTTGAATATTTTCATGGGCACGCAAATGGCGCTATAGCTTAAGCGGGAATAATTTGTGCAAGTGAGCATCGTGAATGGCATGAAGACGCAGATAGGCCTAACAACTATGTTGTGAGCACATGGCAGATGCAATTTAAAGTAACTTATTCCAATTTCTGAACGTTACCGGGTTGAGAGATACATTGGGCTGTACGGTTCAGAGCAGTCAACATTAAGACAAGCTGAGGTGCAAGACAAATGGTTTACTGATTTGAACTTCAAAATATGACCCAACGGAAGTGACAAATTTCTCTTTTGTGAATTCTTCTGAAAATATTCCACATTCATACCACTTATGCTTAAATGAGCCTGCAGTTGCTCCTGAATGCCCGTACATAGGCAAATTCACAAATAGAAAAACGTCCCATTTTCCACAGATGTGGAACGTGCAGGAAGGCATTGGCAAAGCTTGTCAATTAATGCAGGACGCAGTGGAAGTTTTGCGAGTATGGGATCAGAACCGGCAAGTCGCGCATGAGCCCGGAAGATCCAAATCTGAGTGTGGACGCGAATGCGAGGCTGATAATAGGAGTGCATGTACTGAAATTGGGCACGTAGAGCTTAAGTATTAGAGAGTTTTCGACTATCGCATACCCTCTGACAGACTTGACCAAGGAAAAGAAGCCGTGGTACTGGGGAGAGGATGAGGAACGCAGTTTTGCGCAACTCAAGGTGGCTTTGATGACAGCACCAATCCTCATATTCCGGATTTTGAGAAGACATTCGTATTGACCACGGATGCCAGTTTAGTTGCTGTAGGTGGAATCTTGCAGCAGGATTGGTCTCCAACCAATTGCGTATGCATCAAAGAAATTGAACTCAGCGGAGATCCAATACTCGGCATCGATGACGACGCGCAGCTTATATGCACAACCGCAAAGAATTCACAAGAAAGTATAACCCCTCAAATCAAGACATCCAAGTTGCATTGGATCAGTTGTTTGTTGAGAGGAAGGAAATCAGTTCATCTACTGTAGATGACAATACTGTAACAGTATTGTCATCAGTGGAGACCAGTAACAACGAAACTCCTGTACCGTTGGCATGATGTTTTGTCACCAGGACCACTCTGGATATTGAGTGTCGACTCCGAGACAAGATAATAGAATTGCTGGAACAGGAAACTCCATACTTGGAGATTTTACAGGAAATTGACGAAGCACCACTCACTAACCCAGAGGTGAGCCGAGGTCAGGAGAAGTATAGGGTGAAGCACCACTCGTTAGTTGTCCATCGTAGTGACTTCAGTGATGAAGACTAGTATTGAAAAATTGTGGTACCAGACCACCATGAAATCAAGAAGTTGCTACTCCAGGAACTCCATGATGTTCCCTATGCTGGACACCCAGGTTATTTGAGGATATTACACACTGCCAAGAGAGGTTTGTATTGGAGAGGAATGGCAGGTGATATCAGAGAGTATGTCTTATCGTGTCCAGTTTGTCAGTTGGAAAAGTCTGAATATCAACGTCCACGTGGCGAGTTGCAGCCATTGAGCATACCTGAGCAAAAGTGGACAGAGGTGACTTTGGACTTAATTACCAAGCTACCAACGACTCAATATGGTAACGATGCTGTGCTTACAATGGTCGACAGGGCCACAAAGATGGTGCATTTTGTACCCTGCAAGGAAGAGATTTCAGCATCTGAAACTGCATTTCTATATTGGCAACATGTGGAAAAACTTTATGGATTGCCCAAGGCACTGTACTCTGATCGTGATCGCAGATTTACTAGTGCCTTTTGGCAAAGTCTTTAGAAATTGGTTGGTTCTGACTTGAGATTCAGCAGTGCCTACCACCCACAGACTCAAGGGTTGGTAGAAAGAATGAACGTAATTTTTGAACAAACACTGCGTTGCACTGTGCATGAGTTGGGAGAGCCTCGTGATTGGGATTTATTGGTACCCATTGTTGAATTTAGTGTGAACAACCAGCCAAATAGGAGTACGGGGTACACGCCTTTCTTTCTGAATTATGGATACCACCCAGTGACCCCTAATGAGCTGATCAGAGGGACTGACAGTTCTCCTATTGAGACATTAACTAGCTTCGCTCAGTGCCTGCATCAGACTTTCACCAAGGCGCGGAACAATCTCCACTAGGCGAACGAGCAATACAAGAAATATTATGATTGTCGTCACCGCCCTGAGACCTACGCAGTGGATTAGCTTGTTCTGCTATCCACTACAAACCTTCGGATGCGTGGAACACCAGCAAAGCTGCAAAGATGTTTTGTGGGGCCCTTCCGTATCATCGAACGGATTGGTACCCAGTCCTACCGACTGTGGCTTCCTGATGACTGGCGTATCCACGACGTGTTTCATGTGAGCCTACTCAAGGCATGGCGTGACAGTGATTGGGATCAACGTGAGCAGGCTCCTGTTCCGGAAATTGAAATGGCGGATGATGAGTACGAAATTGAAAAGTTGCTCCGGTGGCGATATGTTCGGGTAGGAAATAGGAGGACTCATGAGTTTCTTATCTTGTGGCTTGGCTGGCCAATTGAGGACGCTACTTGGGTACCGGAGACGGAAATTAAACCTCCCGAGGATATTCTGATGATGATTGAGAGGGACCAACCAATAGAGGACACGGGTGGATCGAGTGGTGGTTCATGATTTGATTTTCGGGACGAAAATACTCAAAGGGGGAGTGATTATCAGATTATGAACGGTCAGGACAATTTATTACTGGGTTATGAAGTGTATGGGTACAATGACAGTACATTAAGGCACCGGTGTGGGTGCCATAACTAGAGGTGGCCACCCGGATCCGTTAATAGCGGACAGAGGTTAATTTCCGTTAATTTTCCGTTAATTAACGGAAAATAACGAAAAAAGACAAAAATTAAGCAAAAATTAGCGGATTTTTGGATTTTTTGGGGATTTTTGGGTTTTAGTCATACTTATAGTTTATGGAATTCGCTATAAGAGAGTATGTTTGTATTTTATTTCAACCTATGCATACTAGATTTTCAACTAGCCGCAGTTGTTGTGATTTTTTGGGGGGTTTTTTCGATTTTTTTGGATTTTTTTTTGTTTTTTCTGAATTTTTCTCCCTTTTTCTTTAACGAAATTTAACGGACAGCTGATAAAAATTAACGAACCGGATTTAACGGACCGGATGGCTCCCTTGAATGGCCACCTCTAGCCATGACACGGATTCTTTCCGCACCGGTGACCCGCGAGCTTACCACCATACTTATATGATGAGTGCGGTGTAGTAATGATCCTTTCTCGCGCAAGCAAACTGCGCCCGCGACCCGACCCCGCGACCTCGGCCAACCTGGCCGGCGGAGCCCGCGAGCTCGCCTGTCCCCGAGTATACCGCCACGAGCATCGTGCTCAGCACACGCAGTCTGACGATTCGGACCCGGCGGAGGCGGAGCATCGAGCGGCTAACCACCACGCGCATCGGAGGCCCCCTCGCAACGGCGAGGGCCCAAAGGGAAGCCGACATTAAGAAATAATTTGCGCCCAGGGGGGGAAATTCCTCTTCAACGAGACCCAAACTTTGCGCACACTTCGCCACACGCACTGCGACTCTGAAAACGCGGTGCGCACATTGTGTCAACACAAACCACTCAATAGCAGCGCGAATATGCGCAACGCATCGCGAGTGGGGCGCAACGCACAAACTCCACCCATGCCGCCTAAAATCCGTGGCGGCCACGCGTGCGCAGCCACGCATTGCACTTTCCGGTGTGCGCTACTCGACTTTCAAACCATATCTGCCGCCCGTTTTGGTGGGCGGGGGCGCACGTGCTTCGCCCCACCATGTGTGGCGATTTTTTGGTGTGGCAGCAGAGCCGCGGCAGCGTCTCAGCGCCTCGTTCACAAGTTGCCTTCCCCAGCGCTGTCGATTGGCATGCCTCTGTCCGCTTGAGGTGGTGGGGGGGGTGCGGCGTGGGCGAAATTGAACGGGCGGAGGCTTGGGTGGCTTGGGCGGGGTGGGCGGTGGGACCCTCTGCTGGGTCCGAGACTTGAAACTGGCTGGGTTAGCCAATGTCCGTCGCTCCCTTAATACGTCTTTGAGACTAAAAAATGCGAAAATAGCCCAAATTTGTTCCGATTTAGGGCGGAAGTCATTAGTATTGGAGCTGCCTCCAGCGGCCCCTGCGTAGGTCTTGCATAGGCTGGCTGACAATGGCTGCCTGAATGCCACGTTCAGAAGACCAACCGGCTTGCACGGCTTGCATTGTGAGGCGGCAATGTGGCCGCTTTATTCTTATTTCACATTCCTGGACATTGCCTACCCCGAATCTGGGCTTATAGCGTTGAGCAACAGTCTATCATAGCCACCCCCTGTTGGACCCCAAACTTTCCACATATCTAAATCAGTGCGCATGCCCCGCCTTTTAGCCCTGTGGACTGCTCCCTCTCCATGTGCCTCTACTAGGTTTTGCCACCACAGGGCAGCCGCTCCTCGGAATTGGCTGGCCGCAAACTCTATGCAGTACGCCTCGTCTTGGACGTGCATCAGGTGCAGATATTGTCTGATTTGAAACGCCCATTGTGTGAAGGTTCCTTGACGCGTGCCTTCGTATGTTGGTGGCTTGGTTGGCTTGACGGTCAACAGGGTCGGTCGCTCTGGCTGTGGTCATGTCCGGACATTGGCCAACGATGCGGCAGCTGCTACTGCCTCGTCCAGCTGGTTCTGGATTCGTTGGTTTATCTCGTTTTGTTGCACCTCAACATGTCGTGCCAGCTGGTTCCACTTGTCGCCCAGCACTTGCTCGATGGCCACTTGTAGTTGGTTAGGTGAGGCTTGTGACAGGCTTAGAGACCAACTGTGCACGCTCTCCGGCTGGCTCATGTTGTTTGGTTGTGCCTTGAGGTTCCCTCCTTGGTAGTTTCTCACGGGTCAGTCGTCGACTGACGTCTCTGTGTTGCTTCACGCCTTGGGTCATCACCCGATGCCCCGACGCTCCCTTTCTCCTGTTCTTGGCTCCTTACGGTCGTCACAATTGGGCAGCCCATGTCACTGACATCTTCCCTGATGAGCAACTCTTGACGCCTATACCCTTGTTCTTGAAACTTCTCTTTCCTCCGCTTTTCTTAATTCGCCCTCGGGGCAGGCCTTTACGGGTGACGTCTTTGCGACATCCAACCCTCGTTGCCCTTGGGGCGGCCTCTTCGCTGTCGCACTCCGGCGCACAACGGAACAATGCTTGGTGCCCTCGGGGCAGGCCTTGCGGCTGACGCCTTCGTGACGTCTAGCTCTCATGCCCTCGGGGCGGCCTCTTCGCCGTCGCACTCCGGCGCACAGCGGTACTTGTCCACTCTCTCCTTTTGGGCCTCGCGTGCATCTGACGACTTCCCGACATCCGGCTGTGCTGCCCTTCAAGGGAATCTAAATTCTCTTTGTGCCTTGGTGCCCCGCCGCCTCAGGTCGTGGATCGGTCAGCATGAAGCGCCGCCTCAACTTGGGCACTCCGCTAGCTCCGAAACCAGTTGTAAGGGGCAAAACTACCAGAGGCAGATTGCTTGGCGATTTTGGTCGGGCAGCAGCTCAGGTTTGAGCGTGGAGGCAAAGGCACAGAACCGCAGCGAACTTGGATTACAATATTCACCTTGGACAACTTTAAATAGCCGTCCAAGGGCGGGCTTTAAGCAGCCCAACCGGCGCATGCCAGATTGGCAACTTTGTAATGTTCAGATGTTCAAATTCAAATCCCTCCCGTGAACCCCATTTTGTCCTGCGAGTCGCCCTGACTAATCCTAGCGTCATTCTCGCCCAGCCTTAGCGGCGCACCCCATGGGTCTGTCCCACGCGCCTTGACCCCAAACGATGCCCGGCTTGGTGTGCATCTCACACCCCGTTCCATCTATATTAAGTATCTATTATACAACCCGTGCCCGTTTGGCGCAGCTCAGAAACTAATGGTACAATGACTACCCATGCTATTATACAAATGATGTTCCCATATTGTACAAGTCCCCAAACGGCTGCCCTCACAGTATTGATAATGGTGCTAGGTCACAACAGCCACAGCAGGCTGGTCGTGGTAGTGGAGGTCAGCAGAGGGGCGCAGGTGGTCGACAGAGTGGATGTAGAGGACGTGGAGGATGAGGTCGAGGAATTGAGGGATGAGGTGGACAGCAGAGCATGACGAGGACCTTTGTTCCAGTGTGTCCTCACTACCAGGGCACCAATCATCACCCAGATGATTGTCGCTGGAGGAATCAGCGGAATGCGAGTCAAAAGCCTAGTCAAGGCAGAGGATGTGGCCATGGAGGTAGAGGTAGAGGAAGACAGGGTGTCCCAATGGCCACAGCATTGGGGCCAAATCTCCAAGATGGACAGCCGCAGCATGCTACATCTTGAGACCAGCCAGCACCCTCTCAGGGAAACGTGTAGAGCCCCGTCTTGGGCTCCACATGACGAGGGCTGGGCGACTCCCGATTCGCAAGACTATGAGCGGACCAAAAAGCGGAGAAAATTCTAATGCAAAACAAAAAGAGGAATCTGACCAAAACAAGAGTCGTACGCAGAGACGACGAGAACGACGACGACTACAAAGGGCCAGGCAAATAGCTGAGGCCGCCTCATGCGCAGAGGAAATAGGACAAATAGTCAGGGGACATCTGTCCAAGCGGCGCCACCAATCAAATAGACAAAATCAACGTCAACGTTGGGTGGCGGCACGCAGGAGGTCAGAGGAATGCCGGCGAGCAGTCGAGCGATTAGCAGCACAGGTGAGCCATGGCAGCGAAACCGTGCTAGCTCAGATCGTGCCCACCACCGTACAGGACTGGCGCAGCATTGCTACCCTGTGCAAAGTGGGTTGTGAACATGGGAAAATTGATCCAGTGAAGGACGTGTTGGACAGAAACGTGTGGGTTGCTGTGCAGCAAGTCGCTGCCCCACGTGATTGTACCAACAGTAGGACAATCGACGACGGGATTTTATTGATAGTGAATAGTTAAATTCTCGGCAAGGATACACGGGCTTTGGTGGACAGTGGTGCATCAAGAAGTTTTATTAGCCCGAGTGTAGTAATTAGAGTTGGTCTTCACTGTGTGCATGACGAGTGTCTACTTGAATTAGCCGATGGGAAAAAGATATTGTCCCAAGGCAAGGTACCGCATGCCACAGTCTGTGTAGGGTCCTCGGTGGCGAAGCTGGACTTGACCGTCACCCCGATTCTGCAGAACATCGACGTGATTTTAGGGGTGAACTGGCTCAGCACAGTCAATCCACTTATTGACTGGACGGTCCCACGACTGATTTTGCCTGACAGTGTGGGTACCTCGAGCGTGGTTGGATGATGGATTGACCCAGATCAGACTACCGGCCAAGCATTTTGCACTAACCGTGGACACTTTGAATTCGTGGTTATGCCGTTTAGAATGACAAATGCACCAGCAACATTCCAACGGTTAATGAATAAAATATTCAAGAATGAACTGAATTCTTTCATTCTGGTGTATCTTGACGATATATTGATCTTCTCAAGAACGATAGAAGAACATTGGCAGCACTTGCGAGTTGCCTTGCAGCGATTGAGAGAGGCCAAGTTGCTTGGGAGGTTGCATAAATATGGGTTCCTCAAAGACAGGGTGGAGTATCTGGGATTCACTATCTCTGCCCAGGGAATGCAACCATCTCAAGAGAAAATCAAAGCAATAGTGGAATGGCCTACACCGTAAGGAGTTCGGGATGTTAGATAGTTTTTGGGGTTGGCCAATTTCTACAAGCGATTCGTTAGAGGGTTTTCGACCATTGCATACCCTCTGACAGACTTGACCAAGGAAAAGAAGCCGTGGTATCAGGGAGAGGATGAGGAACGCAATTTTGCGCAATTCAAGGTGGCTTTGATGACGGCACCAATCCTCATATTCCCGGATTTTGACAAGATATTTGTATTGACCACGGATGCCAGTTTGTTTGCCGTAGATAGAATTTTGCAGCAGGATTATGGAAAGGGTTTCCAACTGATTGCGTATACATCAAAACAATTGAATTCAGCGGAGATCTGATATTCGGCATATGAAAGGGAGTTATTGGGTATCGTATAGGCAGTGGGACAGTGGCATCATTTTCTACAGGGACACAGGTTTATTATTCAGACTGACCACAGTTCCTTGCGACATCTACCCAACCAACCCAGTGTCCACCATTGTATTTGGAAGTGGGTTGGCGTTCTGTAGAGTTACGATGTTGATATCAGGCATATTCCAGGCCGGAAGAACCCAGCAGACGCCCTTACACAACAGAGGTGGACGGATGATCAAAAGCTGAGTAGCGCTGCAAAGGAGGAGGACAACAATCTGGTAAAAATCTTACAATTATGTGAGAACCCCTCAGATCAAGACATCCAAGTTGCATTGGATCAGTTGTTTGTTGAGAAGAAGGAAATTAGTTCATCGGCAATATACTCATCAGTGGAAAGTAATGACGGAACTCCTGTACCATTGGCACAATGTTTGGTCACCAGGACCACTCTGGACATTGAGTGTCGATTCCGAGACAAGATAATAGAATTGCTGGAATAGGAAACTCCATACTCGGAGACTTTACAGGAAATTGACGAAGCACCGCTCACTAATCTAGAGGTGAGCCGAGGTCAGGAGAAGTATAGGGTGAGGCACCACTCGTTAGTTGTCCATCGTAGCAACTTCAGCGATGAAGACCAGTATTGGAAAATTGTGGTACCGGACCACCATGAGATCAAGAAGTTGCTACTCCAAGAACTCCATGATGTTCCCTATGCTGAACACCCAGGTTACTTGAGGATATTGCACACTGCCAAGAGAGGTTTGTATTGGAGAGGGATGGTAAGTGATATCAGAGAGTATGTCCTATCGTGCCCAGTTTGCCAGTTGGAGAAGTCCGAGCATCAACGTCCACGTGGCGAATTACAACCGTTGAGAGTACCTGAGCAAAAATGGACAGAGATGACTTTGGACTTTATTACAAAGCTGCCTACGACTCAATGTGGTAACGATGCTGTGCTTACAGTGGTCGACAGAGCCACAAAGATGGTGCATTTTGTACCCTGCAAGGAAGAAATTTCAGCATCTGAAACTGTATTTTTATATTGGCAACATGTGGGAAAACTTCATGGATTGCCCAAGGCATTGTACTCTGATCGTGATCGCAGATTTACTAGTGCCTTTTGGCGAAGTCTTTGGAAATTGGTTGGTTCTGACTTGAGATTCAGCAGTGCCTACCACCCACAGACTCAAGGGTTGATAGAAAGAATGAACGCAATTTTTGAACAAATACTGTGTTGCACTGTGCATGAATTGGAAGAGCCTTGTGATTGGGATTCATTGGTACCTATTGTTAAATTTGGTGTGAATAGCCAGCCAAATAGGAGCACGGGGTACACGCCTTTCTTTTTGAATTATGGATACCACCCAGTGACTCCTAATGAGCTGATCAGAGGGACTGACATTTCTCCTGTTGAGACAGTAACTAGCTTCGCTCAGCGCCTGCATCGGACTTTCACCAAGGCGCGGAACAATCTCCATCGGGCGAACGAGCAACACAAGAATATTATGATCGTCATCACCGCCCTGAGACCTATGCAGTTGATCAGCTTGTTCTGCTATCCACTACGAACTTTCGGATGCGTGGAACACCGGCAAAGTTGCGGAGACACTTCGTGGGGCCCTTCCATGTCATCGAACGGATTGGTACCCAATCCTACCGACTGCAGCTTCCTAATGACTGGCGTATCTATGACGTGTTTCATGTGAGCCTACTCAAGGCATGGCATGACAGTGATTGGGATCAGCGTGAGCAGGCTCCTGTTCCGGAAATTGAAATGGCGGATGACGAGTACAAAATAGAAAAGTTGCTCCGGTGGCGATATGTTTGGGTAGGAAATAAGAGGACTCATGAGTTTCTTATCTTGTGGCTTGGCTGGCCGATTGAAGACGCTACTTGGGTACCAGAGACGGAAATTAAACCTCCTAAGGATATTCTGATGATGATTGAGAGGGACCAACCAATAGAGGACACGGGTGGATCGAGTGGTGGTTCATGATTTGATTTTCGGGACGAAAATACTCAAAGGGGGGAGTGATTATCAGATTATGAACGGTCAGGACAATTTACTACCGGGTTATGAAGTGTATGGGTACAATGACAGTACACTAAGGCACCGGTGTGGGTGCTATGACACGGATTCTTTCCGCACCGGTGGCCCGCGAGCTTACCACCGTACTTATGTGGTGTGTACGGTGTAGTAATGATCCTTTCTCGCGCAAGCAAACTGCGCCCGCAACCCGACCCCACGACCTCGGCTGACCTGGCCGGCAGAGCCTGCGAGCTCGGCTGTCCCCGAGCATACCGCCACGAGCATCGTGCTCAGCACGCGCAGTCCGACGATTCGGACCCGGCGGAGGTGGAGCATCGAGCGGCTAACCACCACGCGCATCGGAGGCCCCCTCGCGACGGCGGGGGCCCGAAGGGAGGCCGACACTCTTTCAATGCCCGGAATCTTTCTGCCACGCCCGCCGCTTCACCACAACTCAACCCAGAACGCCCCACTGCCCACAATCAGCCACCACGTGATGCCCCAAGGGCCACATTCTCATCAAACAGCCACGTGGCACCTCCACGCCCCCCTCGTGGCTCTGTCTCGCCACGATCCATGGCAGGTCGCCAGGCGGGCTGCCCCAAAACAAATGCGGGCTGCCCCTAAACAAATGCACGCATCCAGTGGCAGCCTGGGTGCTCATTGGTACTTCAACGCGTTTTTCTGGGCGTGTCTGCCTCATGTGTCTTAGTGTGATGCTTTACAACGTATTGACATTGTGCCCAACATTTTTGTAGTACCTCAATGAATTCTTGGGCGTATGAAAAAGTTGCCATCATCTATCTTTGTCGTCAAAAGTCATCTCCCTTCCTTCTGGGTGCCTTGAGCTTGCAATTTGATGATCAGTGTGGCAAAGGTGCTGAGGCTGTCGACATCCCCTGTGCACCATATCTAGACCTCACTGGTCGCCAGCTGAGCGATATCATTAATGCACTAACTTTTTGATGAGCCCCATTAACTGGCAACCCGAACACCGTGCAGTCCAATACGTTTTGCATCGATTCGTATCGTCAATGTGGATGGTCGCGTTGAGCTGCTTGCCCCGTTGCAAGGCCGCTTGTTGCCGTCGGTTGCAGATGTTCAGCTTGTATCAATACCAATATTATCTCGATGTTCTACGACTTTGAAGAGGGCTGAATTTCCGCAACGGCCGGATAATGTTTTGAGCCTCGTCCTCACGGCTGGAGCGCCGCCTTGCACATCAAATGAATTCGAGGCTGTGAAGAAATTGTCACGAGTTCCCTTACAAGGCGCTGATTGACTCAATGGATTGATCAATTGATCAATCAATGGTCACTTTGGATCAATGCGGAATCGAAATCGAAGAATCGCGTTCCACGTTCACTGTCCTGTCGGGCCGGCCTCAACAACAGACAACGGATGAACGCACAACGCGGATTAATGGATGAAGAAAAGACCACGCTTCTCTGGCGGCCATGGCCCCGCTGTCGGACAATTGCAGCAAGCGTCACGCAAGGATTACAGACGTAGTGGTACAGATCCGAAAGCGCACAGAAAAACATGCCAAAAAATCGTGGACGGTATCCCCAACCTGCCGAATGCCCACGCCAGCAGTCGAAAGGTCACCCCCCAAAACGCCGACGAAAAGCCCAGACAGAGCTGCCAACAAGCCAGCACGCGAGCACACAGCAGCCCCTTCCCCCCAAATGGTCCAACAGCCCACGGAGCCAAACAAACTCGCTCATTGTCTCCAGCAATTTCAAGAGTCTTCGTCAATCAAAATGGCACCAAAGCATGTTCCCATCGGTGGACAATATCGATACAGGCAGTGTCGACATCGCCACAGCGCGACACCCTCTCAGCATGCAGCCGACCCCTGTTCCCCCCGCGTTCGACTGGCAGATCGCCCCGCCAATTCGCATGTGAATCAGTTATGGATACCACACCAATATCACCGAAATGAATGCGTTACCCGTGCAATCTTCCAAATGGAACGCCATCGTTCCTTTAATGCAATTCTCCCCAGTGTTTACCCTGCCATGACAGGATCTGAATGAAATGGATCAAAGTTTGATGAGCAAACTGCAGGAATTGGAAGAAGCACGCGCGTCCGCAGGAGTACACGCAAAGAACCGGTGGAAGCACCGTAAAGTCAGTACTTAATGTCACGATGTTGCCGGGTACTGTTAGCAAGGCGTTTCCCCATTTTCGCCAGTTCCCGTACCCGAGCTGCCAGGCGTCTGTACCAGCTTCTCGGACCTAACCATTAGCATGCGAATCGGCAAGCGAAGCAGCACAAAAATCTCCAACAATCTATGTACCAAAAGGAAAAGAAAAAGACTACAAGACGGGAACGTGGTGAATCGACTTGTCCCGCTCACATAACACCGTCGATCTCACGCAATCGGTGAGGGCTTCTGCAGTGCGGCCTCTACGCGCTGGTGGTCTCCTTTGGAGGCACCGTGCGGCTCTTCCTGCCATGCGTGTTTGGGGAGTGGTCGTCCGGCATGCTGTAGTCGCTGTCCATGCCGGCCAAGGCGACATCGCCGCCAGTGGCCATGGCCTCGCCGGCGGCTTTGCGCAGCTCCAGCTTGCGCTCCTCCCGCCTGGACGAGCAGTGGCGCATTTTTGACAAATTTGGACTTGAATCCTTCAGTTTCATTTTGTTGGAGTTGAACTCTTTCGGAGCATTAGCCTTTCGACAATGACAAGTTTAAAATGAGAAGTAACTTTTTTTGAGTGCCTTCCTCAAGTCGTTCGCAACCGGCGGGCGCTCCAGGTGTTTTTCTTGATGTTCGGTTCGGAGCAACGTCAATTTCGTACCAATGCTTACACCAGGTGTAATACACTCTGATTTTGGGCCACAAAGGGCGGCTCGCCTTAGGCTTGCTCGCAATATGTCCGCAAAAATATCCGTTCGATGTGTGAAACAAATCCCTATAAAAACTGTCTGTGACACGATTGCCGTCGCTGTGGAGTCACTGATACATCGCATCACACATTGGACTGATTTGCTGGACTTGCCTTTTCATGACAATTGCAATGAAAGTACTTGGAACGGTTTGACGATTGACGAACACAGGTTTGCCGACATCCTCTTCGCCCCGCCCCACCTCCCTGTCATCGCTATCTCATTCAATTTGTAATTTACGTCACCATTCCTTCCTAATTTAGCTTTAACATACTTCATCAAGTCTTCACTTCGCTCTTCCTTGTTTAATTTACTGCACCAATTCTTCTTAATCATTGTACACTGCACGTCAATCAATTGCTGGTTTTTGATCGACTACAGGCGCCCCGACCTCACCTCCTCTTGGCCTCCCCCAGATCCATCGCCCTCGCCCGCCCGGCCCCGAGCACCAGCGGCGCCGCGAAAACCGCCGCTGCCGCCAGAAGCCGCCTTCCCAACCACACACCACAGACCTCAAATCTCCCTCTTGCACCCCCCTCCCCCCTCCCGTCCCGGGGCCAACATGTTGGACATCCACGGCACGGCCCTCCCGCTCGGGCAGCGACTGCGCGAAGGGCGCCGCGCGACGCGCATCCTCGCTGTCAGCCGCGCGGGGGGGAAACGCCCGGGAATCCGCCGCGTCGCGCGAACGATCGTCATCGGCGTCGAGTGCCACGTCAACAGGGGGGGCAAGGCAGCAGCCTCCGCCCCGGGCCAATCCAGGGGCCTCCCGCCAACACCAACACCAACCGCGGAGCCCTCGACGCTGCCCGGAACGGTCCTAACGGTTCTAAACAATCCGGTTCGCCGCCGGCAAACCCCTCACCGCCTGCTCGCCCCATCCACCGCGTCACCCCGGCCCGCGCGAACCGTGACGTAACGGGATCCGGTCCCCCGCGGAGGATTGGCGTCGGCGCGGGCGCGGGGGGCGCACGCCTTCGCGGCGGTCAGCATTGTCGATCTGCCGGCGCGCCTGGGAAGTGTTTTTGCCGGCGGACGGTCGCCGGAAGGGAGGGGGGTTCGGCACCCGGGCCGGAGGCGGCGGGCCGTGGGCAATCGTGGCGAGATTCTGAGACCGGGCGTGGAGGTGCGTGGTATTTTGTCGAGCCGTGTCCAGCTGGAGCCACGACGGGGCGTTCCCGCAGCTGGGACGTCACAAGGTTATCGAGACCGGTACGCCGACCAGTACCTAAAACCTAACCTAAAAAAACTGAAACAAACTTAAACGGACCCAAAACCAACCTAAAAGGTCCTAGGAAAATCAAAACCCTAAACCCTAAACAAATACTAACAAATCCAAGCCCAAAAATAAACCCCAAAAAAAATAATAAAAAAATAAACTCAAACCCTAAAAGAAGCACCTTTAAAAAATGCCCAAAAAGGCCTAAAAATACAAAACTCCCCAAGACCCCTAAGCAAACCCAAACCCTAAACCCTGAAGAAAATTCCTAAAAAGCCTAAAACTTTTTAAAAACCCTGAACCCCTAAAAAAGGCCGGACCCCGTACCGGTCTCTGCCTTTGTGCCGGTCTCGGTCCCAGTCTCTGTTCCGGGCTGATGTAATGACTGCACATGGGGTACATTGTTTCCCAACGCAAAATCCTCCAGCGCAAAGGGTCGACACCAAGAAACGTCAAGAGAAAACTAACCTGTGGCGACAGTCCCCCGACCACAACGGAGATGCGGATGATGATGTTGACGAAGCCAAAATGGCGCAAAACTGACCCAGGGCCACGACATCATTACGTCACCGCCTGGGACGCCCTCCCGTACCCAGCAAGAAGGTTGTCTCCTGGCGCCCCTGAACCGCCCGCAATCACACCCCGCATTCCTTCCCCCCCTGGCGCTACTCCCCCCAACCACCACGCCGACGCCGGGCCCCCCTCCCTGCCCGCACACCGCCCTCCCCCTACCCCCCACACCGACGGGCGGTGCCCCTGATCCCCCGGATCTCTCGGCGCGATGGCCGACGACAGCCCGGACAACAGGGACGCAATCTGCGCGGTGATGGCCCAGGAGGGCTACCAGGCCGGCCGCGATGACTTTTTGAGCTACAGGGATGGCGGCAGCGGCCTGCGCTACGTGCTGCGCGCCCGGGACGACCGTACCGGGGAGGTGGTGGCAGTGAAGGGGTTTGAGCGCGGTCCGGGCATCAGCCAGAAGCACCTGACCCGCGAGGTGCTGTACCACCGAGGGCTGGTGCACAAGCACGTGGTGTCCTTCAAGCGCGTCTTCCTGACCCCGACCTACCTATGTATCGTGATGATGTACGCGCCGCACGGCACCGTGCAGCAGTGGCTGCAGCAGTGCGGGTGCTTCCCGGAGGCCGTGGGGCGGGCCCTGTTCCAGCAGCTGGCCTGCGCGGTGGGCTTCTGCCACGACAAGGGGATCTTTAACCGCGACATCAAGCTGGAGAACCTGCTCATGACGGTGGAGAGCACCCCCGTGGGCCAGCACTTTAAAGTCCAGCTCTGCGATTTCGGGTTCAGCAAGGGCCGGCACGATTCCACCCCCAAGACGCTGGCGGGCACCTGGGGCTACATCGCGCCCGAGGTGGTCAAGAGCTACTATGAGCGCCGCCGCTACGACGGGCGCGCCGCGGACATCTGGTCCCTGGGCATCTGCCTGTACCGCCTGCTCTACGGCAACCTCCCCATGGTGGCCACGCCGGACCGGCCCAGGCAGCGCAACTGGTGGGTGGGCGCGGAGGTGCGCCGCCTCACCCAGCTGCACGTCGAGATCCCGGAGGTGCAGGAGCTGGGCGTGGAGGACGGGCTGCAGAAAATCAACCGGATCTCCGACCAGTGCAGGCGCCTGCTGTCCCGGCTGCTCTGCGCCGACCCCGCCCAGCGCATCACGGTGCAGGAGCTCCACGCCGATCCCTGGTTTCTGACCGACTACCCCGCGGATTTGGTAGGGTACAATGAGCGGCTCGTGCAGGAGTACGCCAGGGACATCCGGTCCCAGGTGGACGAGATGCTGCAGAGCGAGGAGGAGCTGAGGGAGTTGGTGGCGATGAGCGTGAAGGCGCCCGGTGTGGAATGGGTGGGATCGCCGGCGGTCACGGCCAGCAGCGCATCGGGCTTCACGACGGTGGGGATGGTGACGGAGTCGACGATGGGGCAGAGCCCCATGCACGAGGGGGCATGAAGGGAGAGGGCGGGGGCCCTAAACCCGAGTGCGGGCGTTTTTTTTTGCATCTTTTGCACGGCTTGGATTTTGGTTTGTGGGCGGTTTGGGTTGCAGGGGGCGGTTGTTGGGGTGTCGCAGCGATGGGCGCCGTCGGGCGCCGTGGTAGGGCGGCCGATTAGATTGCGCCGCGGGACAGCGCGGCTGGGCGGTTGGCCGGGATGGAGGCGCGCGCGGGAGGGCGACGCGCACGGGCAGCTCTGATTTTTCGACGGCGAAAAAAATGGGACGGCGGCAAAAACTGTGGGTGGGCTGTCATTCCCCTGAAGCGGCGGCCGGGCGGCAATGCCCGCGCTCTGCGCCCACGGAATTTTTCGACGGAGGCAAGACATGGGCTGGTTCAGCGTGCGCGGGACGGGGTTGGATTCTGGGGACCGAAGCTCTGCAGCGGAGCCTTGGACGCCGGATGGCCTGTGAATGCCGCAGCCTGCGGTTGATGCTCATCGCGGCCGGTTCCTGCCTGCGCTGCGCTTCGGCTTGACCTCGGGCGACTGACTCGAGCGACTGGTCTGGGACAGCGGGCAGTCGCCGTGGGCACTTGATGGCACTGATGAGCACTTGTGTGTGCACTGAGGGGCAATGGTGGGCACGTGTGGGCACTGGTGGGCACTCGTATGCACTTGTGAGCACTCGTATGCAGTTTTGGGCACTCGTATGCAGTTGTGGGCACTCGTATGCATTTGTGGGCACTTACTGCGGGACAGTGAGCATTTGCTGCGTCTCATGCTGGGCGGCGGTTGGCCCTCTGGGCAGAGCCTCCTCCTGCGGGGGCGGTTCTGTGGCCATGGCGTTCGTGATGCCGAGCTTGATCAGTCGCCTTCGGCGGCCCAAGGACTGCGCCTCTTGCTTGTGGCTGACTGGCAGCAGGGCGTGTGTGCATGTTTGGAAGGCTGTCTATTGCACAATGGCAGCCTCGCCTCTGGTCACTGGCCTGCAGGTGTTACTGCTCCGGTGTCCCTGGGTCAAGTCGAAAACAGGAGTTTCCATGGGGCGATGTGTATGCTGGACTGTACATGAATCTTCCTTCTGCCCAAGATGTGGGACTGGGGATGGTTCCCCTTGGGGGGAGAGGGCGACCTGCCATGTCTTGCTGCGTGGATGTGCAGAGCAGGGAGCGGAAGAGGGCGGCAGCTGGTTTCGCAGCTGGTTGCTTCTGTTGAGAACCATCCCCTGGGTGCCCTGGATACCTGTCCCTTGACTGTAAATCTGATTTTGACTGCCAGTGCCAGAGTTCGATGTGCTGCTTGCTGCCCAGTGCCCTGATGGACATCGGTGCTGGCAGACCATGCTGTTATGTCTGAAGGCCTCTGACGCGGAGCTCACTGTTGGGAACACTGCGGAGCTCACTGTTGGGAACACTGGCTGCAAGGAGGCGCTGCTCTCGCGTGCCCATTGGTGTATGGCATCTGTCACA
This sequence comes from Ostreobium quekettii, assembly GCA_905146915.1. NCBI lineage: Eukaryota > Viridiplantae > Chlorophyta > Ulvophyceae > Bryopsidales > Ostreobiaceae > Ostreobium > Ostreobium quekettii. Next base: position 21,610 of record CAJHUC010002206.1, read on the forward strand.
GGTGTTTATGCTTGGGCAGCCAAGGTCGGCGGCAGTCTGCAAACCAGCTCCTCTCTGCCAGGCGGGTAAATGCTCTTGCTTACACTTGTCAAAGTACAGGACGAAACAAGGCCCTTGTCACTTGGGGAGTCGATGACAGGCATCCACCGTATGTGTGTGCATCCGTGCTTTGCAGCATGCATTGGAGCCTGGCCCAGCCCCAACATCATATCAAGCAGTTTTTTTTCTTCATTATTATTACATCACTTTCCAGCGTCAAGGGATCAGGCAGGTTGTTCAGAGCTAGAGGGTTGCTGTCGCAAGAGCTTCAAAATGTTGCAACATCGCCGGCCTGCAACACGTTCAGATGCAGGTGCCGCCATGCACCTCTTGACCAAGCCGGAGAACTTCATGTACCCAGCATAGTACTGCTATGGTTTCTTGGGGCCCGAACGGACAAGTGGCTCACACTGTGTGATGGTGTCCGATTTCATTGATCACATGTTTGCCTGAACGAGACGATGCAAGCCCTTTAACCACGATGGCGATGTTGGGACATTGAGCACCAGCAGATTGTGAGGGTGTGCAATGCCTGCTGCACGGGTCATGGCCTCGCTCATTGCAAGGGGGCCCCTTTGGGGGAACGCAGTTGGCACGGGGGGGATCCAAGCCAGGAGATTGTGCAATTGATGGCGACGTGCACAAGGTGCCGTCAATCCGATGTGCGTCCAGCCCAGGGACCGTCAACAAACAAGACACAGCGTAGCACAAAGTACAAGAAAGCTACAGGTGGTCTCTTGTCACCCACCGAAAGGACCTCCACATTCCCACTGATCACAAGAGTGCAGTGCTGTGTGCTTGTCCTCATCATCCTCTTCATTTTGGCGTGTCCAGGATGCAGCTGACACCCCAGGCCCACAGCCAGACCCCCTGCAGGCTCCCTGTTGGCCCTATCCCAGCTGCGGCGCTTCACCGGCAACCCTGTCCTGCCCACATTGTCGCCTTCTCCCAGCAGGCCTCTTAACGGCTTTGCCCATTGGGTAGATGCCTCTCCCAGCACCTTCCAGTAGCGCATGGCCCCAGGGGTCCAATTCCGTTGAGGGCTTTCTTCTCGCTGGCCCCATCCACGCTCGCCACACACGGAGGCTGGCAGAACCGTTAAAATTGGCTTGACTTTTTTTTGCACAGATTCATTTGGCACTTTTTCTGCATATTTTTATTTGGTATGTTCTTTCTTTTGTGCATGCTGTTGGTGACTTTGAACGAACTGCATGTGGCGCGGCGTAGTCCACCAATGGCCAGGCGGGTTGCGAGGCCCGGCACCAACCCCGTTTGACACCACAGGTCTGAGCTGAAGTGATCTGGATTGGACGTGTATGGTGACGTTGCATCAGAGGGAACGGATGCCATAATTCAAAAATGGATACAGAGCAACAGTAGGGGTTGGTGAGGGGGGTGGGCGTGCTGCGTGTGAGATGCAGGGGAGTGTCTGAACACACCATCAATAGGCAGGCCTATTGAGGCCTCAATGTAGAGGCAAGTGGCAGTGCGCGCATACTGGCGTACACAGGGACAACAGTGGACATGTGTTCTTGGGGGCTGGGTGGCAACATAGCTCATGTTGGCTGACGCGCTGTTAATGGAAATTTCCATTCCATTCAATTAAATTCATACGCATCAGAGCGAATCGATGTCGTATTCCAAGAATCGATACGCATCAATGAGAATCACTTCCGTATTTCAAGAATCGATAGCCATCATGGGGAATCAGCGACGTATTTTCAAGAATCTGTCCCTGCACTCGGAGCCCCCCGCCCACAAGAATCCACCCATCGGGATGCCAACCGTCCATCACGTCCTGCGGGGTCCGAGGGTACATCAGAGGGCATCAATGCCGTATTTCAAGAAACGATGCGCATCAGAGGGAACATAATCCGTGTTTCAAGATTCGATACCCATCACAGAGAATCCACGCCATATTTCAAGAATCTGTCCCTGTACTCGGAGCCCCCCGCCACGACGAAGAACATGGGCGCCCCAGGCACCACGTGGTCTGGCGCCGCCAGCGTCTCCAGCAGCGTTGACCGCTCGTTGACCTTGACCCACGAAGCGGCATTTTTTCCGTACCGCCTTGGGCCGGCGTCGCTTCGCGCGGGTGCCGACTCGCCCTCCAGGGCGGAGGCCAGCTGGGACTGCGGGCAGGCAGAGGGCAGCCAAAATTCACAAAGTAGGATGTGGTTGCAAAGATTGCAAAAAAAGGCCAAAACGACAGAAATGTCGAATCCCAAAAATACGAGAAACGCAAGAAATGCAAGACGTGCAAGACATGCAAGACACGCAAGACATGCAAGACATGCAAGGCATGCAAGAAATGCAAGAAATACCCGGGTCCCACAACAGATGGGTGTGCCAATTCAATGCAGGTTTCGTAATTTGCTGATTTAGATTGAGTTCAACTCGTGTAGGTAGTGAGGCCGCATCGGGCCAGCCCAGAGCATCAGGGTACGCGATTAGGAGACCGATGAATACGACTTCATTTCGAGAAATCTTGCTTAGAACATTTACACAAATTGTACTCAAACTGTATAAATGCAGTTTGGTAAATCATGCTTACTCTTGAAAAGTGTATCAAGGCAAAGAAATAGTCGTCAGCTCCTCATTTTCCCCAATAAAACCAGTGTCGACCATTCCTTCATTGAAAATCTGAAGGCTTGCACCAGTGAAATCCAGAAATCGATAATCTTATTTCCACAGATGGCCAATGAAACAGCAACATAAATGAACAAGTGAAGATAGCGGCGATGATGAATGGCACCTTGCAGCCAAAATGGCCACCACGGCGGTACGCATCACTGTACTGTGTATGCGTACGCAATACGCAACAAACACACGCACGCTCCCCTACTACCCCACCCCCACCCCCACCCACCCGCACACACACATCTGTACGTCGGTGCGCAGCAATTCTGTCGCTGCTGGCAACGGCCACCATAGCGAAGGTTACGCTGCCAGGCATCCGTGCACTGTAGTGGTTTGATGGCATGCGTTTCAAAAGCATCGAAATGATTTCAGAGCCGAGAAAAAATTTGGAAACTCCTAAAACATTCAAATTTGAAAATTTTCAAAATTGAGACACGATCACACAATCTCATGACACCGGTGACTCACTGACCACATATACCTGCGTGAGGGGGGCGCCGGCGTGTGCCAGGTAGTACAGCTCGATGTTGCTCCTGACGTACTCACGCTTCGCGTCCCATGGCAGCGGCTCCACGCCCTCCCCAAACATCTGCCAAACCGGCACTCAATTCAGTCCCCTCACTTTAACGATGCTGGTAGGAAGCAGGCGGCAACATCCTTGCATTGAATCAGAGCCCTTGAATCGACAAGAAAAAATCGTGTATGGGCAGTGAGCCCGCGTCAGAATATGGAAATTCTCCACACCTTGAACGAGTTTTGAACGGCTATCAAGCGAATTTCAAACGAACTCCAAACGAGCAATGAACGTATTTCAAATTCGTTGAACGTCGACCTGTTTTCGGCATTTTGTGCACCAGTAGAGAACAACATTTTTGCGATGCCAAATGCGACGCCATTTGACACTACTCGATGCTACCACGGCTGTTTTATGCCACCGCAATCACTGTGGTGGCGCCAAGATCCTTTCAGGGAAAACCGGTACAACAGAGTACTGTAAATACCAAGTGATGTACATATATAGCACATACATAGATAGTACATCACTTGGTATTTACAGTACTCTGTTGTGCGGAAAACGTAGTAACTGTACTACACTTTCCGAAAAAACTGCTATTGAATAAGTGGCGGCCACTTATTGCCAAAATGGCATCACAGTCAGCACCGCAAACACGGCGCCTTCTGCTGCTATTTGCACCTGCGGCCTTACCACGTCCAGGTGCTCCGCCAGCGTGTCGGCCTCGCAGGCGTCCTGCACCACATCACGCTGCATGGTCTCGGGGTAGATGAACAGCAGCGGCAAGTGCACCAGGCCGGACTCGTCCAGCCGGGGGGCCGCGCCCGCCACTTTGTACTCCTCAGGGCAGAACCTGCGGGACTGCGACTCGGTTTAGTCCATCTTGTTCTTGTGTACTGCGGTTTCCTGGTGCTGAAGCGCTTCTTGACGCACACTCAGACACACACGCAGTGTTGAGGGTGTTCCCAGCACGGACCGCTGATCTGGAGACGGAGATCCGCATGTGCACCAGTTTGAAACCATGCTGGTTCTTGATGACGCTGATTGCTGGAACGCTTCTTGGCGAGCCACTTTTGCACTCCAGAGACACCGCGCGCGGTGTTGAGATTCCCAGCACGGACCGCTGATCTGGAGACGGAGATCCCATATGTACTTGCCAGTTTAGTCCATCTTGTTCTTGTGTACTGCGGTTTCCTGGTGTTGGAACACTTTTTGACGCACACTCAGACACACACGCAGTGTTGAGGGTCTTCCCAGCACGGACCGCTGATCTGGAGACGGAGATCCCATATGTACTTGCCCCAAACCTCAACACCCAAAGACCCAATCCCAACCCGTTTGCGTCTCCAAATCAGTGGTCCATGTCGAGAACAGGTGTGCCTTCGTGGAAACGGCAGTGCATTGCAAGCACAACGTATGCATATGTAAGCACAATGTAAGCACCTTGTAAACACATTTTCTTTGATTCCAAAATACTGCAATAGATTCAATGCCCAGGTGCCTCCCCATGTCCTGTCACAAGATGTGCCGGCCTTGTGCCACCTTACAAGAGAGGCAAGGGGGTGCAAAAATGTAAGCATGTTATCAGTGCTTTATGTGTATGTCATTCTCAACATGAGCATTTTACACTTATGCTCTATGTTTATGCTTTGTTCACAGCTTTACACTTTGCATTTATACTGTTCTTACAACTGTAGGAGTAACGTAAGCATAATGTAGCGCCATGCAAGCATTATGCATGAGAATGGAGTGAAGTATGTGATTGATTCACACAAGGAGTGGAGCATGTGATTGATTCATACAAGGAGTGGAGCATGTGTTACTCAGGGGAGTACCCGGGGCATGCCGGTTTAGTTCTATGTAACAGAAAGGGGATGGGTTGTACAAATACACAAATTCAATGCAGGAATTGCATGGGGTGTGAATCGTGCACAACAGGAGTAAGCCATCTGTTCCTCAGGACACACCACATAGCACAGTGATTTGGTTCAACTCAACAGGAAAAGAGAACAAGTGCATAAATGCATAAACTCCATCTTAGAATCGCGTTCATTATGCAAATGATGCGCAAAAGGAGTGAGTCAGAGTTCTTCAGAGCAAAACCTGTGGCACAGCGATTCAGCTGTGTTTATACAAGGAGAAAAAAGAACAAAGGATTGCGTCAGTTGTGCGAATGATGCACAAAAGGAGTGAGCCTGACTTCTTCAGAGCAAAACTTAGGGCACAGTGATTCGGCTGTGTTTACACAAGGGGAAAAAGAACTAGAAAATATCAGGATATTACATTTAGGTGGATAGGATTCACACGGTGCAACACATACATAGCCAACGCGGATTGGTGCGCGCCAGTTTGCAACAATTGGTGGAGTACTTGATGCCCTTGCCCATCATGGCAGCCGCCAGCTTCTCCGCGTCTTCCCGCTGTTTTCGCTTCTTTTCTTGAGCAGCCAGAAACTCGCCATGCCTGCGTCTTGCATCCTGGGGCGCACAGACAAAGGGCGATTTCAGGCGGCCATTACAAAATAGCCCCATTCCTGGGAAATTAGTGTTTTCAGCATTTTTAGGCACCAGGCCTTATACTACATTCAAGTAATGTCAATCACAATACATTACAACGAGCGAACCCTTTTCTGGGAAAGTGGTATAAGGTTCGGTCTTCTTTGAGCACTGAGCCTTGCACCACTTTTAAGTACTGCAACAGGACTTGCTTGCACCACTGCTGCCTGAAAGGATGTTTAATAAGTACAATTCAGGGTACGATATTGGAGGTGCTAGACATGCTTGGAGGAGCGCCACCATGCGGCCCGAGACATTAACGTCTCGAGAAGTTAGTAAACACTGTGAAGTGTCAGTTCGATGCTTCATAGCATTTTCTTCTTTGGTTTGACTGCACCATGTTGCATCGCATTCAAAGCTGTCGAATTCCAAAACCCACTTGGAAATCCGCTTTCCAATTCTGATGGTCTACACAATCTGATCAACAGCAGCAGGGGTGCAAACGTTTACGATGGGGCCCGAGTGGATTCTTAAATGGGCTGTTCAATCAAGAGGCAGCCTAAATCACCAGCAATCATTACCAATAATGTTGCATGATTTGGTGCATTTCAACGCAATCCACACACACTATAATACCCTTAAGAGCACTGCAAGTGCTGAAGACTTCACCGCTTCTATACAACAAGATTAAAGCATCGAGCAAAAATGTGGAAATGGGCCAATGTTAAATCATTAAGCAAATTCGCAAACCAGCGTTGATATGTGGAGGACTGTGAGCGCGGCTGGTACGTGAAGGCGCATCAACACACTTCCATTACGAGTGGCACAAGCTACTCCTGGGCACAAGTAATACTGAGTATAAATAGTACTGAGCCACATGCATTTTTTCCCCAATGGCTGTTGTCAGCTCACCTCCAGCATCTTTTGCAAGTCGGTGCTGCCTGGGTCAAGTGCCAGTCCTGCCTCACACATCTGAATCGCAACTTGGGCCTCAGACAGCTTTAATGCTGCTTTGGCCGCCCTGTAGTATGCCTGACCACACATATAATTCGAATTATACAAATCTTCAACTGAAGTTGCCACGGACTGCAGCAATCTTCAGAAGAAGCTCCAGAAGCCGCGCTGTCACCCAGTTGTGGATGCAGATCGAGGTTGGAGTGGCTGCATTGTCCCCACCTTCAAGTTGTTTGGATTGATTTCGATGGCCTGCCGGGCATCATTCAGGGCCCGTCTCCAGTTGCCTGGCACAGACATCGTGTCAGGCAACACAGACATGGCAGCAGTAATGGGCCAGTACTTTGTGAGCCTGACAGGTGCTCTCGACGCTGGTCAGTTTGGCAAACACAGCTTTGGCAGAGCAGTGGCCCAGTACTTTGTGAGCCCGAAAAGTTGCTCTCAAGCCTGATCAGCTTAGCAAACACACCTTTGCGATTGGCTGTGCTTTCTGATCTGCATGCCCCCCACCCCACCCCTCCCCCCAGAGTGCTGAACTATACCTCTTTGAGATGGAGCACTTTTGGTGAACCACGATCCTTCACTTAATTCATCCAACTGTTTATTTAATCATACACCCATTTAGGCATGGACACCTTCTTAGACTTTACATTGCATTTCACCTCCTTGTTAGGTGGTGCCAGTTCCCAAATCTCTTCTGTTCGAGCCGGGTGGGTGGGTTTGCAGAGGCACCTGGACTCGTCAATGTGACCAACATTCCCACATGCAAGAACCTCCAAGGGGTGTGCAGCAGGTAAGGGACAAAGTTTCCAGGTCGAGGTCCCAGACTTCCACTGTCATCGAGGCAAAGCAGCGGCCACAGCTGCCGGCAGTGACGCCCGTGATGCTGCTTACTGATCTTCTTGCAAGTTGGCTGTTGCACAAGTGAAAATGATAGCAGAGCGCAAGGCTACAACACGTCATATTGCAGCACTATTGTAGCACAAGCTGCACATAGCATGCAGGAAATTCCCGCTTATTTGTCAATTTTCCCGCACTTGACATCGCCTTGCAGGGCACAGGGGATTTGGATTTGGATTTGTCGTGCGCATCCCACGCAGATGCACACATTGTGTAACAATTTTCAACAAATGGGGTGGCCAATGGAAGACCAGCTACTGCTCCCCCACCGAGAAGCAGCTCGCCCTGCGCCCGGTTGCCATACAGGGTCGATACCAAGTTGTCGTCCTTGCACTTGATGTCGATGCCCTTCGTGTAGTACTTTATGGCTTCCTGGAAGTAGAACTTCTTCTTCAACTTGTTGGCAACCCTGATCCTCTCATTACCCTGGTTCTGCACACAGCCAGCGCAAGACATTCAGCATCGCTGTGCCAGCATCTGCAGATATTGGAGATGTCTGGGAGTCCATTGCTAGATATGACTGTTCTACCAGTCAACTGGAATATTGACTACGAAGAATTAAAACGTTAAGTATTCAACATTTATGTTGGACACAGAAAAGCTTCGATTATTGTTAAGTAAAGTATCTATGGATATGGATGCAGACAATCATGCTCCCAACTTCGTGGTGCTGTTTGTGCGCAAGCTGAATTCTCCAGAAGTGTGCTCCGAAGCGAAAATTGAGCGTTCTGCATTTACTACTTACACATTTACTACACACCCATTTGCGCATTTATCACAACACGGAGCACTACGGTAACTTTCTTATAAACGCAGGCTGCCACAACAATCGGGCACTGTCATTCAGACAGCAGTGGATGCAGTGTGCTTGTTCTTTCAACATATAGAGAGTATGGATGTTGCCAATTCTGGGCACGTCATGCATTCTCTCACACTGCACTGCCTTGGACTGAGCCATTGACTTGCAACTTCTCACTCCATCGACAGTAACAGACTGAAGTGCTGGCTCCCTTAGGGCAAAAATTGCTTTCGAATCACAGCGGTGCTGTTCCCAGGGGAGAAAAGAATTACAACAACTCCGGAGTGAGCATACTGGGGAGCTCGATTGTTTACTTTGCCTGAGCTGCAAAGATAAAAGTCCTTGCACCGTCTGGCGATGATGGGCGGTAAACAGAATGCAAGCCATCTGTCATTGCATCAAGTGTTGTTGTTGCTGTGAGCCTTGAACAGCCCATTGAGCAACAGGGGAAGGAGCATGGTGGGTGAGTTTCCGTCTGCTACTGCCTCGACAGCACAAAGGCAGCACCTCGTTCGTGTTCCAATGCAGTCAGGGGATTGTTTAGCCGGTCAGCTTGTTGCTGTCACAATCGAGGGATTGGCATGACCAAATAAGGGACTTCGGGATGATCACCTTGGTGCACGTGACTCATTTCGCAATTCTTGACCCAATAGCGTGGCAAACTGTCTTTGGAAGGCTTTTTGAATCGAAGGAATTTGGCACCTTCTGGCACAATTTGCACCTTTCCGCTTTTCCTCTGGCAAGTGAATTTGCCAAATTGTCTTCCATCGCGAATTCATCAAAGGAATTTGGCAACTTCCGACTCACCTTGTAGTTTTCCGCGTTCTCCTCTGGGGTGGACTCCTCCCTCAGCGCCTCCAGCGCCGCGTAGTCCGGGTGCTCCTCCGGCCGCTCGGGGGTTTCGTCCCAGAACAGCGCGGGCAGCTCCTCATTCGACGGACCCTCATTCCGCATCCCATCCCCCATCGAATCAGTGACTCGGAATTCGAATCCGATCGATTTCAAACTCGGGGCGAGGGCCGCGATTCGATTGATTGCGACAGCGGCGACGGGGCCTGGGGGGGGGCCGAGCGTCCCAGCGGACGAGCGGGAGGGGGGGCGTTTGTCGACTGAAGAGAAATGGGTGAAAGAGAGGATGAAAGAAATGGATGGCGCGCGGGCCGGCGGGCGGCGGCTGGGGGATGCCTGGGCTGGATGCGAGATCGTTGGAGGCGCAAGCTGGAGTTTGAGCGCTTTGGCGGCCAGGGCCTGAACGACTGCGGCTGGCGTTGGGCTCGACTACAGCGGCGGCAGCAGCAGCAGCAGCCAGTCCTGTACACTGCTGGTGTACACAGTAGTGTAGACACTGCTGTCCACAAAAGACGGGCGACAGTGTAGACGCAGGGGGGCCGTGATGGTTCCACCGGTTTTGTGGACTGGATGCATTCTCAGCCCTTGTTGACAGGTCCTTGCAAATGACTTGTCAACCAGGCAACGTTGCAGGTCGGGCACATTGAAACACAGTTCAGTCGGCTAATGCCGGGCACATTGAAACACAGTGAGCAAACCGAAATTCGTCCATCCAATCTGGAAATGGTATAATTCGAGGCAAGGAGGCACCCGTGATACCCTCATTTTGCTGCGTATTTAATAATTAAAATTTTCGGATACGAGACTGAATAATTCGCATGAACTGGAAAAGGTGTTAAATTCGCCGATAGCATTTTTCAAAAGTAAAAGAGCAAATGGAGCTGGAAGCCCAAAAACTCACACCCAATCCCATCAAGGCCACTGCCGCTCGCCCCCCATAAATGCCTCCACACCCGCCCAAACCCTCCCATCCCGTCCGCCCCTGCGCGGCAGCGCTGACTTGGTCAACGCCCCCCGTGGACTTTCGACGGCGCAATGGACGAGGAGCGGCGCGACCGCAGTGCGCCCCTGCTGGAGCAGGGCGGCTTCGAGTACCGCAAGCGGCCGCACCGGGACATCTTCTTCACCGTTCTGTACTCGGCGTACATGATCGTGATGGGCGTCATAGCGATCTACGCCTTTGTGGATAGGTGGGGGTCGCGTTGCGAGAGACTCTAGAAAGTTGCGAAAGGTTTTCCTGGCGTTTTTTCAATTTTCTGAACCCATGGGTGGGGAGCAACGGGGTGACGGGCATGGTGGCGATCTGGGCCTTTGCGGCAGGGGGGGCGCTTGGGAGGGATTCCAGAAACTTCCGCATTGTCGCCCTGAGGCTCCCTCGAGGCTTTGTGAAGGGTTTGTGAAACCTGGGGAGGTTTGGGCAAGGGGGGTTGTCGTTTGGCGAATTGGGAGGGGTGGGTTGGATCGGTGCGGGCCGCAAGGGGCTTGGCCGGGTTGAGAGGGTTGTGGCGACCTTGTGTCTCTTTTAGTTTTCTTCTTTTTGCAGTTTGGATTGGGTGGGTTTGGGGATTGGGGGTGGGGCAAAGAGGGGATCGCTGACCGTGTCGTTGGCTCGGCGGCGGCCGGCGGGCGGTCTACCGTCGGGTGGCGCGCCGATTGGCGGAACTGGCGGCGGGGTCGATCTGCGGGGGCCGCGTTTGCGCCCCGACCTTCTCGGGGACTCCGGGCGATGCGGAGGCCACGCTGCGCCCCGGAACTGCGCGGCATTGCGTTCTCGAGCCATTTGCCGTACCCGCCGGGAAAACCCCACCAGCACGAGGCATTCAAAATTCCAACCTGGCGCCGCGGCGTCGACTGCGACATCCTCCCCCGCCGGACTCCCCTCCTCGGAAGGCCGTCCCCGACGGCCGGCGATTGACCCCGCGCTGCCGGCGGCTCCACGCCCGCCATTCGGTCCCGATCCAAACTCCCCACCCCCCACGCCGCCGCAAGGCCACGTGGCAAAAGCCACCCCCCTCAACTTCGCGCAACGCACTGTTGCCCATTTCTCCCTCCCCCCGGCTTCCCGCTCCGGTTGGCGCTCTCGCTCCTTCTTGCGCTCTTCCTTTCCTCCAAAATTCTTTCGCTGCGCCGAAACGGGCGCCCCCCCGCGCGCACACAACACAAACCGCAAGCGCCCCAAAATATTCGACGCCTCAACAAGAATTCAGGGGCGGTGCCGCGCCAAGCCACGCCGATCCGCGGCTAGCATCGATCGCCGCCGTTCGCGCAACTGACCCACGCGTCGGCCGGCATTGACCCCGGGCATCCCACCCTGTTTGGGGCGAATATCATCTTCTCGACATGAACGCGCCGCTCGCCGCACATTCTCCCCCCTGCCTTTCCTGACTGAGAATTTCTCGAGGGGACCTCCCGTGCCCCCGAAGCCGATCCTGATGCCGCCCATCCCGCCGGTGCGCCGCGCCGACAGGATCGTTCACTCGCTCAACGAAGCCCGTCGCGCCCCACGCCGCCGAGCGCGCCGATCACGCCGCTTCTGTTCCTTCCGCCGGCTCCTTTTTTATTCTCCTGATTTCTTGGGTTGGCGGCGCCGCTGACCCGTGGGCCAGTGACGGCGGCCGAAGTCAACGCAGACGTCAACGAAGGCTGGGTGGCACGCGGCACGCGGGCAGGGGGAGGGCTCCGGGGGATCGCAGCTGGGGTGACCGTGTTGGCTGGCGTGGAATGAAATGAACGGGCTCACCAAATTGGATGAATGCCGGCACCGGATTCGGGCAGCTTGGGGTGGAGTGGGGTGTTGTTGTGGGGTTTTTTGCGAAAGACAGCGGCGGGTGCAAAATCTAAAAAATGGCAGGGATTTGGGCGGCGTTGAGTAATAATGTGGAAACGGAGGAGCCGGAAGTGGAATTTAGAAAACACGGAAACCAAGGGATGAGTTTGTAAAATGTGCCAACCGGAAAATAAAGTTGAAAGAACACAGAATTGGAGAATGATGTTGAAAAAGAAGAAACCAGAAAGTTGGAAGAACACGGAAACCGGAAAACAACTTTGAAAAGCACAGAAACCGAGAAACGAAGGTAAAACAGATTACTAAACTGCGCGAAGTGGATTCTTCTTGTGCCCCTCAAAGGGCATGGGCGGAGCAGCGGAGTATCCAAAGATTCGCAATCATCATTGGTTCGTTCACTTATCTATTCTCTATATGTTGCTGCCCAGGTTAATGATTTGTATATTTGTTTACGCATCTTTTGGATGTGCCTGAACTGGATTGCTTCAAACCGACACTTTTGGTTGAGGCTGGACCTCATGCTGGGTACAAATATGGTCCTATTCAGGATTGCGATTTTCAGCAGTACTAAATGCAGCCATTAGCCTTGCCCAATGTGATTCAAGTCGGTTTGTTGATTGCCCCTCTGGCTAATAGTTGTAATTAGTTACTTGGATATCGCTTGATGGTTCATTCAGCCAGAATCTGCATTGGTTGACAGGCTGACCGGCGTTGGTACCTCAACTCTCAAATGTTGCGCAACGCTTTGGAACAGAACCAGAAAAACACTACAGGAAAAAAATATTGCACCAATATAAACAATAAAACTACATACAACAGCGTAATGCAACAGCGTAGTCCAGCAATCTATTGCAACAAGATAATGAAATAATGCCCAATATTGAGAATGGGCTGACCGATCGCATGACTGGCACCCAGGGATCGTCCCGCCTCCAACCAACTCTGGAAGCGCGATTACGTCAAAGACTCCACATGGTGCCCCTTCACCAAGGAGGCCAACAACTTCACTGACCTGACCACCCTGCGCTCGGACTACAACTACGGGGAGGAGATCTTCAATTGGGCCGATTTCCTCCAAGACACGTGGATCTGGATAGTGGGATCTGCTGTGGGTGCCGTCATCGTTGGCATTGCCTACCTGCACCTGGTTTCCAACTTTGCGGTGGTGATGGTGTACGCGACGATCAGCATCGGCGTGCTGGTGCCGGCGGCGGGCGGGGTGGTGATGATCGTGCTGTACAGCGAGCCCATCAGCGGGGGCGTGCTGTGCGGGCTGGCGTTCATCTTCTTGGTGTGCATGTGCCTGGCGTCAAGGTGGCTCAACCAGGTGGGGAGGCGATTCGGTTGACTTGCTGGCTAGTACACTGGTTTGCTACTTGAGCAGCTTACGAATTATGATTGGATTACTTGCTTAATTTTTCACCAATTAATTGACTATTTAGACAGACTAGTTGACTAGTGCTTAGTTGACTACTTGATTAGTTCATCAGTTTACTGGTTGGCTAACTGGGGGTAGCGAATTAGCTCACTGCACAGTGTTTGTTTGGTGAGTTTTTGCAGTTTGTTTCTCCGGTTTTTAAGTGGCATTGAGTTTGGTACTGGGTTTGAGTATTTGCCTGGCTGACTAGTGGACTGGCTGACTGGTGGGCTGACTGGCATCGATGAGTGCGTGGCGTGTGCTAGTGAGTTTGTTGTGTCTGAGTTGCTGGCTTTGTGAATCGTTGTTTTCGGTTTGGTGTGCACGTTGGTGGTGTCCGGGCATCTGGTTGTCAATCAAGTGGGGAGGTGAATTGGTGCTCAGTGTGCAAATTGTGACGTTTATGTTGTTGCAGTACTTTATGGCTAATTTGTTGTGCATTGTGTGTTTCTTGGTGCACTGGATATTCTGCTTCATTGTTGAAAGTCTTCCCCATTGTTTGCGATGCACTAGCCTTGCGGTATTGCAATTCAATGAAATAAGAGTTGGGTTTGATCAGCTTGATTCGAATTGTTGACCCAGGTGGGTAAGCTCATCGACGTGGCAGCGGACGGGGTGAAGTACAACTGGGAGCTCTTCTTCTTTGTCATCATCATCAAGGTGAGATTACTCATCATAGCACATACACCTTACACAGTCGATAACTACAGCTATGTTTAGGTAAAGCAACGCTTGAATTAAGCAACAATGTATCAGTTGTTGGCGTGTGAATTACTCCAATTGACAAGTGAACAGGGAACTGGGCAAGTGCTGCTCAAGCACTGAACTCTTACGTACTGAACTTCTATTATATTGCATTGCATGGCACACTCTCCAGAAGGGTGTGAAGAAGCATTTTTCAGTTGGTGGAATTCCATTGGCTTTATCAGCTGTCTTGTTCGATGGACCTAACATAATTGATCTAATTGGTTCATTTGATTTGCTTCAACATAGCAACACGTGAGCCCAGTACTTCACTGCAGTGAGCCGCGACACCAACGCAGTACTTCACCACAGCACATCGCCACAGTACCTCAACCCTGTACACTAGAACATCAAGCCAGTACTTCACCCCTCCCCAGCACATTGCACCAATACTTCACCGCAAATTCGCAAGAACTTCATTCCTGAACATTTCCCCAGTACTTCAAGCCAGCACCTGACCCTCCGTCCCTCCCCACGTGTGCCTCCTTGTGTACATGGCCTTCCTGCCTTGTCTGGGCTTGGCCGCCATTACCAACAGCTGTTCGTGCCCAACCCATTACTTGTCTAGTGTTAGAATGGAAGTGGCACCTGGACGCTGAATTGTAATGTGATGCAGTGTTTTGGAATCAAGAAAAGAAAAGAAAGAAAGAATCCCTTCACTTCACTGCATTTCTCCAGTGCTTCAAGTCCGTGGTTGACCATTGTAGGGCCCCTAGGCCTGCCTCCTGGTGTACCTCGCCTTCCTGGCCTGCCTTGGCAAAGCCTCCATGACCAACAGCCACTCTATTCCCAACCCAGCACTTATCTGGTGTTGGTATGAAGGGGGCACCTGGACACCAGAATATAATGTGATGAAAATTACCTCACCCCACCACATTTCTCCTTTACCTCGACCATGTACTTCAAGCCAGTATCTCACCCTTTGCATTCCCTGCAGGCGTGCCTCCTCATGTACCTGGCCTCCCTGGCCTGCCTGGGCGTGGCTGCCATGAACAACAGCTGTCTGTGCCCAACCCATTACTTGTCTAGTGTGCCAAATGGACACTGAAATGTGATGTGATCCAATATTTTGGAATCAGAAAAGAGAAAAGGGAATACTTCACCTCACCTCATCACTCCAGTACTTCAAGCCAGTATCTCACCCTCTGCCTTCCCCTGCAGGTGTGCCTCCTTGTGTATCTGGCCTTCCTTGCCCTCCTGGGCGTGGCCGCCATGACTGACGGCCACTTCATCCCCAACCCCGACCGCGGCGCCCGAGAGCAGCGTGGGCCAGAGTGCCTTGACAGCAGCGGTGACGAGACAGTCCCATGCTGCGAGTGGAAGACCAAAGATTGGGTCAGGACGTACTGGGTGTTCCTGGCACTGCTCATGCTGTGGTCGGTTTTCCTGGTTTTCGAGATCAAGGTTTACGTGATCTCAAGCGTGATTTCGGAGTGGTATTTTAAGGAGCCGGAGGGGGAGGGCAGCTCGAGGCTGGCGCTGGCCAACGCATTTGGCCCCAGCTTTGGCAGCCTGTGCTTCGCGAGCCTGCTGCTGACGGTGGTGTCGGTGGTGAAGTGGTGCCTGGAGAAGCTGAAGAAGAAGGACCCCAAGAACTGCTGCATCAGGTGGGGTCAGCACTGGGGGCAAAAGTACTGGGGCAAAGGCAAAAGTGCTGGAGCAACAGTACTGGGGCAACAGCACTGGGGCAAAAGTGCTTGGACGCAAGTGCTGGAGCAAAACTATTGGGGCAAAAGTTCTGGGTCCAAGTACTGGGGGCAAAAGTGCTTTGGGGAAGTATTGGAATCTGTCATGCAGGTCCAGTAATGTGGCAAAATTGCTGGGCTGAAATGTGGTGCTATAGTGCACGATGAAGGCAGTGGCAGAGTGTCGGAGTGTAACGGAGGAAGGGGAGCGAAGAGAAGTGCAGTGGCAAAGTACAGAAGGAGAGAGGGGTGGAGGAGGGAAATACAGTAGGGGAGTTCAGGACTATGATGTGGAAGACAAGTGGGGGGCTGAAGTGTTGGAGTAAACTACTGGAACAACATGGCCTGCGCATGCAGTCCCCTGGGAAAGGCATGCAGAACATTTGACCTCCGATTTCACGCTTTGAGTTGCTTGTTTTTTTTTTCATTTTTGTTCCACTCTCATTTGACATGTGTTTGACCACTGCATGGCTAGGTGTCTGGTGTGCATGATTGACTGGATGCTCATTTTGCTGCTGCCCATCACGGAGTTCGCAACGGTGCGGATGGCAATCACAGGAGAGGGGTTCATCGGCGCAGGAGTGGAAGTCACAGAGATGCTGGCGAGAAACTTCCTTCCAACATTTGCCATCTGGTGAGGGGAGAGAGATCATGTTGAAGCTCATGAAACTGGAATTGAGATTTCGAACAAAAAGTGAAAGTACCGAATTGTCAAAGCTTGAGAATCGATTGCCTTGCCACTGTATTGCCTGTTGACGTCTACCCTACGTTCTGAGATCATACGATTGCTTTGGTCAACCAATGGTTCACAGTCTGCCACAGTCATCCTGTCCATACGTCCTTCAATGGAAGAGGATGTGCCAAAGAAGAATGATGCGCAAGACTTGGTTACAATTACCAAGTGCTAAGTACTGTGGCAAGTAACAAGTGCCAAGTACTGTTTGTGTTGTTATGTGTTCTGATGCAACACCCTGATTTTAAATGTGGCCCTGAGATTTAATCCAACATCTCAGTCATGAAACCAACCTCCCGATCATGCCATGTTGCCCAGTCTTGCACCAAGTTGCAGCACAACCTTCAGCGCCCCACTTGCTTCCCTTAAGAGCAACTCGACATTGTGTTAACCCGCAGTGAAAATTCTCTTGTATCGCCACAATGCCACCAACAGGATCACACACTGTGTCACCCCCAGGTACCTGCTCTCAATTGTGCAGGGACCACCAGCATGCCGTTGACGTTTTTGGTGGTCAGCTTGGCCTTTGTTTTCGATGCAAACATTGTGATAAAGTGTTGCTGAAATGCCACCGACTCGATCATATCCGCCATTAATGGTGGACAAAATGGCATATGTTCAAAGACCGCAAATATGACTTCTACAAGATGGCTTACATTCATTCAACATTTAAAGATTGCGTATACTGAATATTGAACAATGGATGAGATGGCTTATATTCAATCTTGAATTCGTCCCCAGGTACCTGCCACCGATTGTGCTGACGTTCAGCGCCATCCTGACCTCGCTGTCTGTCAGCGGCGTTATTGCCACCATTGCCTACCACGTCTTCAAAAGCGATCTCGCGCAATACCCCCACCCCAAGAACTATGCAGGCCTCCTGCTGGCCATCACGTTCCTCATCATCTTCATGGTGCTCATCTTCTTCATCGCGCTCATTCTCAACGCCATGAACGCCATCTACATCTGCTTCGCCATCGACCGGGACAGCAAGTGCGAGACCAAGTCGAATGTGCATGAGGTGAGGGATCCCTTCTGCTCCAAAATATTGCATCTCATGCGCAGGGGAGGGTTTGTTGTTCCAAAGGATTGCATCGCACATGCAGATGAGGGGGTTTGTGTTCCAAAATATTACGTACCAGTATGAAGGGGTGCGGGACACCATGTGTGCGACGCCACCTGTCCTGAGTGCAGAGGTTTGTGCTTTAGAAAAATGCGTGGGACGCCCATACACATCCTTATGTCCACAATGCCATCACATCAATGGTTGGTCTTGGATCTCCAATCATTCTTTTCGTCTGGATCTGGCATTTGTGCGCCTCCATTCTTTACACATCATTCAGGTGCTGCTAGGGTAAGATGCTATGTCGATTTTGTTATGCTTGGCTTGGCGTCAATTTGATGTTAAGCTAAGACCCACCCACCCCCCGCCCTTAGCGTCAATCCTTACGTCGAAGCCAGGATGACTCGGCATCATTACATAATGGTGTGGTGCCAATTTATTATGTTTGAAGAAAGGAAAACAGCCACAACTGCAGCAATTTTAGTGGGCTGAAAACTGAGATGCAAAATGCATGTAGCATATGTATAGCAGATGCATAGCAGATGATGGGGGCAGTTTTGAAGGCCGTCAATCGAGATTATGTGGGGCTTTTTGTGAAGACTGAAAGCCAAAGGGAAGTTTTGAGACAAGTCATATGTTTATTGTCGCTTTTCAGCACTTTTTGGGTATCTTCCGAGCTTATGTCGATTTTTTTGTTGCAATTACATAATCTCTTAGCGTCACAGGTACGGACTCCCCCACCCTTAGCGTCAAATTGACGTTAAGCGTAACAATTTCGACATAGTGTCTTCCCTTACAGAAGGAGGCCAGAATCGGGTAGATGCCCAGAAACCCAACCACCAGTTTGCAAGAAGAAAAGTCAGCAATAAGTCCCCTGAGTGGCCCCTTGGTTGGCCAGAAAGTGTGTGCTCATATCACAAGGGTGCTGGACTTCTCCGTGCATTTGCCTGCTCCAGCCCCTGAGCGTATTGGCTTTGTTTTCTTATCGCGCATGCCACACTCACGGCCACAAAGGTTTTGTGAAATGTCATTGAAAAAGAGTATCCGAGCTGGAGAAGCTAGGCGCCAACATCATGGGGGACAATTAGCTTGGGACGGGAAAGGTGATTTGTTATTTGTTGTAAGTAGCTACGTGTTACAATAGCAGTCCAATCTTTATCCGTTCCAAGTAACAACATTGGCAGTTACAGATCGCAGTTGTATTGGCAGTTGCAGTGGCAATATAGTAGTAGCTTCTATATACTGCGGGTTAAAATGTGTTAGCAGTTTGTTCCAACGTGCTTGCACTGATGAGGGCCAAGCTTTTGTGTCAGGTGATGAGGTCCGTTCCGGACATAAAGCAGATGGACGAAGAGGAAAAGGTGTGAGGCCTGGCAGCTGCGCCCGGCCTCGCACCTCGTCGAACCAATGTTGACCCGGTCAGCGAGGCCAAATCCAGTCAACAGAGTGTCGAAGATGGTCAAAAAGGGCGATCGAGCGAGATGGCCGGATGTCCGCCTCGATCGAGGGTGTCTTGTATCGGCGACATTTGGTAGCCAGGGTAAAGTACGGCGCTGAGCGATGTGATGCGATACGCTACGATGCGACACGATGCGATATGGCATGATACGGTGAAATACGGTGGTAGGTGCGTGGTATGCTGTTGACGGGGTCTTGACTGGAATGGATGGCAACGGGCCGTGTTTGGAATAATTTTGCATTTTTTTCTGAACGGAATCTTTTTTATTTTTTGATTCCAAACATCAAAAAAAACGGCGTTGGGCCCATGGTGTCCTTAGTTTTTGAATCTGACGGTTCCGGCCCTGCTAGCTGTGGTGGCGGGACAGGACGGTTGGGAGATGGGCTGTCGAAAGGCAGGGCTGTGCGTGTCTTTGTGTACAAGTGCGTAAGGTGTGCAATTGTGTAGGATGCGTATTGGTCCATGTTGTATGTTCTTCGCAGGTGTGTTGACGGCTGAGTGTCGAGCCCCTGGCCCATGCTGCATGCAGCAGTGAGGCCAGTTTTTGTTTTGTGTTTACTACGTTGTCAATTTCCGTTCTTTTGCATTTTTCTTTGAGCTGATGCCACACGCGCAGAAGGTTTCGAGTGCTGGCACGGACCATGCGGACGGAGGCGAGACGGACATAGAGACCCTGCGCATACTGTAGCTTACTTAGCATTCCGCCTTTCACAAAGTCCTGGCGTCGGGAGCACTCTCGGCCCCTTTTGGATGTGGAGAACTCGGCGGCCAAGCCATCAGACAGTCGGGGTGCATGGGGCTTCCAGCCTTATAAACGACCAGCAACCAAATGCTTCACAAGCGCTAGGATGGCAATGGCGATTGTTCGGGGCGCCACTTTATGAGGGAGTAATAAGACTTAAAGAACACAATCGTTGGGTTAGTAAACGTGGTAAAGGCGCCCCGTTTGACAGGCAGAAAAAGGACTATCGAAAGGCGCACTCACAAAAGTCGTCATAGAAACCGAGTCAAGGTACTTTGGGACGTCAATGATGGACCAAGGAAACTTCAGGAGTGGCACATTGACGATCTGGAGTCACACCAACGATCGTGCCCGATATGCATACGGAAATGCCACAAAGCAACATGCCCACGTCATCACAATGCGATTCAGGACCCGTCTGATTGCATGGAGTACGGTGAATCTGCGCCACCCCCTCCGTTTGGACCCGCACGAGCCGGGAGGCTGTGTGAGTGCACTCCGACCGAGTCAAGGGTCACAGGACTGCTGGCGGAGCATTTCTGCGCTGACCCATCATGGCAGAATGCAACTATCCAGCTGCGTTGAACACCCATGACCGATGGGTCACCCTGGGCTCCCATAGGCGGAGGCCGCGATTCCGATTCCAGAAACCCGCAAGGAAAGTGACCTCGCAGAATGGCGGAGGGGCCGAAGCGCTACCATTCCACAGGAAGAGAATAGGGGAGGGTGGTGAGGATTGCGAGAGCACCGTTTAGGCCGTCGTTGGGAGCGACATGCAACATCACATGGTGTGCATCAGCTTCCGTGGGATGTGCATGTGCACTGCCTACGATGGAGCATATTTGTCACCTCAGTTGTAGTGATTGGACAC
>CAJHUC010002207.1:0-40368 GCA_905146915.1 Ostreobium quekettii
AAACATGCAACTCGGGCCTCCGCCAGTCCGACGTCGACGCCAATGCCGACGAAGGGCCCAAACTCACACCCCGAGCAACGCCGGTCGACACGCGCTGTACCGGTGACGCGCCGCCTGTCGTCCGCCAACACCCGTTTCGAGAGCGCCCCATGCGGCCCCCCCAGCCTCCGCTCGAGTTCCCTGACGACCTGCCGTGCCCCCCTGCCAAACGTGCGCCCCATCCTGCGGGCCACCACATAAGCGGCGACGACTTGGTCAAGAATGGCATCGCCCTGGCCGCATGCGGCTCACCATGAACAGCTCCGGGGAGCCCGCATCTCCCGCGGACAGGTACCGGACCCCGCCGCCCTCCCGCCCGTTGAACTCCGAGACTGTCACCCGGAACGACGCCTCCGTGCCAGCCGCGCAGTTGGCGAAGTACAGCGCGTGCTCGCCGTCCGGCGCCGACACCGTCGTCCGGAACCCCACTCCGGGATCTTGCCCCGACACCTGTCGCGCGATCTCAGGGATGTCGAACCGGAACAGCACCGACACTCCCGCGGAGGCCAGCGGGCATCCCGGGGGGCGGGACGCATAGAAGGGGCAAGAGAACGCCTCTCGGCGCTCTGGTACCGCCACCACGCCCATGCGGGCCAGGGCGGCCGCATCTGTGAGGAAAGTGGAGTCCGATGAATTTGGCGCGCCCAGAAGACGGAGCGCCAGGCCGGTGAGCTCGAAGGAGATGCCCCCGCGGGGGCCGAACTCGAACGGCCGCTCGAGCATGACCAGCGGCCTGGCATCTGGGGGCACCTCGCGGCAGGCGATGGCGCCGGAGGTGACCTTGGCGGGGATGAGCGCCAGGAGGGCCAGGAGGGCGCCGTGGAAGGCCATGCCTAGGGGTCGGGTCATGCCCGCGCGCCAGCACGCAGCCCGCGCCCGAAACCGTCGTGCCGACTCTTGCGGCTCTTGATGCAGCGGAGGGGCAGGGAAGGGTGGGCCTTGTAGGGCAGGGCTTGGGCCTGTGCTGGTGCCCGGCCCCGCGGGTTTGACGTCCTTGGACGGAGAGTGCCGTACGTTGTGCAGGGGGGGGGTCTGTCGGCCCTGGTGGCCCCAGGGGTCCAGTACAGCCTAAGCTTACCCCGGGCTTCAGAAGGCTTCGGCAGTCGGGGTTGTGCTCGCGCGGTGCGGGCGGGCGCTGGTCGCAGTCGCCTGCACAGTCACCGGGCAAGGGATGACGCATGTCCGGCGACTGTAAGTGGCCCCCGGTCTTGCAGCGCAATGCGCTGTTCCAGTGTGTTCCCATTTCTTCCACCGTTTGGTATATTTGCGCGTTGACAAGCAACATGTCGGTGTTAGAGAAAGGCCCACATTGGAGGCTTTTCATGTGGTGATGGGGTGGATATGATACAAAGGACATGAGAGAGGCCTCTCTCATTTCTTCACGGTCCCCTAGGGAACCGTTGTAAATCCCAACGTGGCCAACAAAAAGCATGTTCAAAACTAATGAGAGTTGAAGTGACTAATACTAAATTGGAGAATTCAAGTGAACAAGACGTTTCACCTATACAACTACTGTTGAAATTTATGCTTCATGATGTCAAACGAAAAGAAGCATCGGAAACCATGGCAAGGAACCATCGTTTTGGCCACTTTGTAGTTGAAATATTGCCCCAAGCATCGAATAGGATATGGGCACCGTGTCTTAGTATATGATGAGGACTTGTGTGTGGATAACGGTGTGGTCATGTTTTGGATATGTGTATCCAAGATATGCAACTTTGCCCGACGTCCTTGTTAAGCGATTGTGAAAAACGTTCCATACATGCTTATTTTGGGACTATAAAACAACTTGTGACGATTGGTTGGGGTGCTGGCCACTGTGGCCGGCTCCCCAAAGATTATCATATTGTGCCAAACTATGATAAAATTCCATATTGTGAAATTGAGGCGAGTCTGGTGATTGGTCTGTTAAGCTTGGAAGCTTTCTAAAAGCATATCCTTGATGCAAAGCCTTCCACTGCTTGATAACAAATTTCTTATTCAATTGAGTGTGAGCTTGGAGCCATCTTATGTGGGGGCACGGGGGGTGAATGCTCTTTGAACTTATCAGGCGTGCCTCCCAGGGCTTGTCGTTGTGTGTCTTCTACTTCAACTCGAGTCCGTGCACTTAACTACTATGGTGGGGACTAGCGCGTCGCTAGCGTTGAAGCTTTATAATGACATGTGCTATAACTATCAATTAGTTATGACCATATCACGGTGAAAGCACCCGACCCCATCCTCACGTGAGGGCGCCGATCGTGCTACAGGTCATGCAACACACTGACCACGGACGGGACGCAGTTGCAGTTGCTTTGGTTAACACTCGATCAACATTTTGGCGCCACCCTTGGTGGCTTTCTTGGCGGCCTTCCTGGGCAAGATTCCACCAACCTGGCAGCTTGTTGCGCCCTCAAATCCCTGCCGCTTGCTTGGGTGCTGCCTCCATGTCGTGTCATGGTGCTACCGCTGTGTCCTCTTCCGACTTCAATGAGGCGCTTGGCGAGCTCCGGTCCTCTATTTCTGACCTTGCGGACACTCAGAACCGTGCAGAAGGCCAGCTCGACAAGGTTTTGAAGCGCCTTGAAGACCTCTTTGCATGTTGGGATTCTGCCGTCACCCGCCTTGACAACGAGCTCGCTGCCCAAGGCGGCCACCTGGACGCTCTGACCTAACGGGTCACTATGGGTTCCCAATGCTATGAAGGCCAAGACGCCCAGCTTGACTCTCTTGAGAGGCATCAGTGGCCTCCCTCGCTGACATCAGTGACCAGGTCCAACACCATTCCAACATCGTGGTCCTGCGATTCCCAGAGGTGGCTGGCAAAGATTCTGCTGCCCTCCGTATTGGCCTCCTTGCTAGCATGACCATGCTCTGCCAAGCAACTAGCAGTGACCCCGCCACCCTCCCTGTCTCTATTGTTGCGACCCTATAGTGGGGTCGGCTGGGCAGGCCGTCTGGTTGGGCATGGCCCGTTCTGATTCGCTACTGCAATGACACTGACGCCTAGCTCATCTTGTTGTGACGTCGCCTCATCCATGATGTGACTGATGGCTTTGTGCCACCCACAATGATGCTTCTTCCGAACTTGACAAAGCGGCAACAAGACTACAAGCATGCTGCCGTACCTGCCTACCTAGCTGCTCAACATGCATCCAATGTGGAGAAGTGTTACTTTCGACACTCTTGGGAAATATACATTGTGGGCCAGCCAAAATTGTGGGCCAGCCTGCCTTGGAGGTGAATTCTGGGTGATTCTTCCTAGCGTCCCTATTTGGATGTGGCTAATAATGGTACTCCCATGGATGTCGCTGATGATGTGCCTGTTGTGAGGGCTGCGACTATTCTTACTACGCAAGCTCTTGTCCTTACAACATCCCAATCTGTGTGGGGCTAGCAATCCACTGCCTTATCACCCATCATTGTTACTTTTTTGACATGGAATATTCGGCAATTTTCTCTATTGAAAGAGGCTGATTTTGCATATGTTCTTTGTCGTTCTTCATTGATGGGTGCTCAAGATATTGGGGCTCTTGCTTCCTTTCCCACTTTTGATGGTTTTTCAGCTTCTCCTCACCCTCGTCGCTCTTTCACGGGTCAATGTGGTGGGGTTGGAGTTTGGGCTTTGTATTCTTCTCTATTTGCTACTCAATTTCTGGGCTCTGACCTTTCTTCAAATGAACGTATTTGGACACAACTTTTTTGTGGTGGGTTCACAGTCTTTGTGGCAGTTTGTTATTTGCCCCCTGCAAGCTTGACATTCTCTAGCTCCTTTTCTGGGCCACAGTTGGGTGATAAAGTCTTGCATTTTCTCAATGTCGGTGAGCTTTTAGTCTTTGAAGACTTCAATGCTCAAGCGGGTGCTCTGGCTGACATAGTGGATAATTTTGAACCCTTGCCTTTCCGTCATTATGTTGATTTTACTACCAATACTAGTGGGCGTCGCTTAATTGATTTCTGCCATTTGACAAGTTTACGTATTTTCAACAGGCGTGTTCCAGGTGACCCTGATGGGAGTGCTACATGGTGTCATTCTTGCCTTTCTCATATTTCTTAGATTGACCTGTTTTTGGGCTCTCCGGGACTTTGACGACTTTCCCCATCCATTGGGCTTTTTCCTTTTAGTGAATGCTCTGATCGCCGGCCTCTTGCACTTACACTAGCTTTTTCCCCTTTTCGTTGTTCCTCTGCTACCTCTACGGCTCCTCATCCTCTTTCTCAATTTGTTGGGGACAGCCTTATGTTGAGGCGTTTGGGGATCATTTTCTGCTATCTTTGGCGGTTGTGGTAATGTGGTTAGCAACCCGTTGGCTTCTTGCCTTGCCGAGCGGAGCTCAGACCATTGCCAAAGTCGTGGAGGCCGTATGCGGAGCAAAGCGGAGCAGGCCGGAACGACTTGGGCGTAAGGGCCGAGCATAGCGAGGTCTTTAGCCGGGAAACGGGTTCGGCCAAAATGGAGTTTCTTAATAAAAACAATGACTTTCATTATTTGGCCACCACATGTAAGAGCGCCAGGCGGCGGCGCCGATTATAGTTCGATTGTTCTGGAATGCCTGCCTCCTTGCCTCCTCGAGTGCAGCAGCTGCATGCCTCGGATGGGACCGCACAGAGCGGCCATCACTTGAGGGCCAGAGAGAGCCCGGGACATGCCGTCCGACCGAGGACGACCACGCTTCTACCGGAGAGGCCCTAGAGCGCGGGCCAGGGTACCTGGACGCGGCCAAGGGGGGACCACGCCGACAGCAGTTCGTTCTTCTCAAACTTCTCAAAGTGGTGATGTTCAGGCCTTGGAGCATTTTTTCTTAAAGCAATTCATCATTGTGCATTCTGGCGGCTCCGCTCTGAGCTGGTCTCTTCTTCACGAAGGAATTCATGGTTTGATTTGGATTGTTGGGCTGCCCGTCGCATTTATCGTCATTTTCGTTGGCTACTTCGGCCAGGGCCCCTTCTGAACTATCATCGCAATCAATACTTTTCTCTCCTTCGTCGGAAGAGAGTGTGGTTTCGCCGTGCCTTCACTGCCCGACTTCAGGCTTTATACAAGACCAATTTGGGTGCCTCCTTTTGGACATTTTTCTTGGACAAGGACTCTGCAGGCGACTTCCTTTCTCTCAACACTTGGTATCAGTATTATTCGGCCATTTTCTCTTCCTCTGACCTTGCCCTTCCTTCTGACTTCCGGGCAGTTTATTCTATGTGTGGCTCCTTGGTGGCTTCTGAGAGCTCGCTGCCTTCCTTTCCCTATGCAGAAGTGTCTGCGGCTCTCTCTCAGCTTCGCATGTCAGCCTCATCTGGTTGGGATTCGTTGCCTTCTTCCTTTCTTCGATCTCCAGCCCTTCTTCCTTGGCTGGCATCCTTCTTCAACTTGTGCTGGTGCCGCCTAGACTTTCCTCATGATTGGCTTGAGGGGCGGCTTCGCCCTATCTTCAAAAAGGGCTGTACTTCAGATCCAGCGAATTATCGTCCGATCACTATTTGCACTTCGCTTTACAAGCTTTATGTCTACTTTCTGATGGGCCGCTTTCTTCCTTTTCTGACTACCGCTCGGTCGTCCTTTCAGGCGGGTTTTTAAGAGGGCTGTCGATGCTCTGATTGGCTTTTTGTCCTTTGGCACTTGATCTTCATTGCCAAGACTAGACGACGTCCATTGTATCTTCTGTTCTTGGATCTTCGCAAGGCCTACGATTCTGTGAGTCATCCTCATTTGTGGCGCACTCTCCTTGATGTTGGGGTTCCTTCTCGGTATGTGGATATGCTTCGGGTTCTCTATCTTCACACTTCTGTCCGTGTGACAGCTACTGCTGGGTTGTCTGCCCCTTTTCCTCTTCGCTGTGGTGTGAAGCAAGGCTGTCCGGCCAGTCCTTCTCTCTACGTTGCTTATCATGACAATTTGATCCGCTTGCTCCAGCGCTTTCGTCTGGATTCCCCTTGTCTTTCTGGTCTACCAGTGGTGGGTTTGATGTGGGCGGACGACTCTCTTATTCCTCTTTTATCTTCTCAATCTCTCCATCAAGCTCTTACTGCAGCTCAAAAGTTTGGCAGAGATTTTGGCATCGGTTTGAATTTGGACAAGCATTTTGTCATGGCCTTCGGTGACCGCCAATTTTCCCACTTTCACTTTTCTGTTCATGATATTTCAATACGGGCCACTGCTTCTTACTTGGGTGTTCATTTTGGCAATGAAACTGGCCGCGTCGGTCTTTTTGCCCCTCATTATACAATGATTCTGATGAAGGCTTATCGTGCATTGAGTTGCTTGCACCGTCGCTGTCAAGCTTTGGGCATTGATCCCTTTCTTCAGCTTTCGCTCTTTCAGCAGTTGGTGCTAGGCAGTATCAATTACGGGGCTGAGATTTGGTTCCCTTTCATGCCATCTTCTTCCTATCTCCCTTTGCAGCGCTTGCAACGCTCGTTTCTGCGGCGCTGCCTTGGATTACCTTATTGAGTTTGTTTTTGCGGAGATGGGTGCTCTTCCTCTGGATTTCTATTTCTGGCGGCAGACCTTTCGTTTTTGGAATCATTGTCGGGGGCTGCCTTCGGGCCATCTGACTTCCGGAGGCTTTTTGGCCTCGTATGACTTGGCAGTCCCTCAACCTTCTTACGTTTTTGGCCGGAATTGGTGCTCCTGCGTTTTTTCCTACCTTAAGACTTGGTTTCCATTGTTGGAGCTGCGGCCCTCTTCCCCACCAGCGATTGATATTTCTACTTGGACTTCCCGTTTTTGAGCCCATCAGTGGACTAGTCTTTGTTCTTCTTCTGCCTCCCGGGTCTCCCGTTTCTACATTCTCATTCGCTCTCGACCTGGTGGCTTTTGGGGGTATTCTATTTCCCGGGACATTAAGAGGCTGCACTTTTTGGCTCGTTTTCAGTGTGGGGTTCACTCCTTGGCAGTTGAATTGGGACGCCATTCTCAGGTTCCTTTCTCGGAACGTTGTTGCCCCTTTTGTGGCCCTCCCACTATTGAGACCGAGGATCACTTTAGTTTTGACTGCCTGCTGTACGCTTCTCTGCGGTCAGACTTTCAGCCTGTCTTTGCTCATAGTACTTTGCTCTCTTTCTTCTCTCATCCACACCATCGCCGTGTGGTCTCTTTTCTTTGTAGAGCTTTCTGTTGTCGTCAAGCTATACTCTGATTCCGTTGGGCTGCTTGTCTGTGTGATCCTGCTGTGTGTCTGGTGTTCTGCCTCTTTCCTTGCATCTGTGGGACTTCTAGATTTACTCTTCATCACTGTTTCGTGTTCTATGCATCCCGACCCCATCAGAACTCGGAAGTTCAGCACCATTGAGCCGGATTAGTACTGAGATGAGGGATCTCTCGGGAAGTCCCGGTGTCACAATTCTTTTTTGTGCCGTTGCCTTTTTCACGTCACCCACTGGCAGCTCACTCCGCACACACCAACAGCGGACGCGGTTCTTACGAAAAGGCGGTTTCGTGGGCCGAGGGTGGCTCTTCAACAATCGCATGCATCTGTCCTTCGTTTCTAACACCAAAATATATTTTGAATGGTGCTTATATTCAATATATTGAGTACATGTTTTTGAATTTTCAATGTTGTTTATATAAACACCATTTGGCAATGCCAGCTGTGATGCCATTATGGCAATAATTGACGCCAACGCAGCGATTTCGATGGCTTCAACGTCATTTCTGTGGCAGCAAACATAATATTTGCCAAAAGCTTGCAAGTATAATAATTGCCCAAATGGCGTCGCAATTGGCATCACCGAACATGGCGTTTTCGCATGAGGTACATTGTGTATGACGCATTGGTGGCAGATGTTCGTGCCAGCAAATGCGATAGCTCATAGTAGCCATAAGGCTCATACCAATGGCAAGAATGCCAAAGCGTTGTCAGGCGCCTTGTTGCCAGACCGTCAGTTTCCGGGAATCGTCCAGCCAGCGTGTTGCATTTGTCTTCATACTTCAAGTGCTCGAACTGCGCGCAACAACTCCGTGGACAATAACATGCTTCCTGAGTCTCTGCGAGTTCTGGTATGTTATGAATCGAAACATTGGACTACTGCCCAGGGAGGGATTCAAACTGCACAAGATGAGCACGTTCAACTTTAGAATTGGGGTGGAAATGTCCAAATCTGGACAAGCTTCCTGGTGGGTGGCGAATGGTCCCAGCCAAACGGTTGTAATAGTCGTGGTTGCAGATTTTCCCAATCACGAGATCGACGAGCCATAGGATCTTTTGCGATCTGTGAGACGAGTTTTCTATGATTGCAAATGCGGGGGTGGGTACATCTTGCAAGAACACTCAACGAGACGGAAACAACACCGAGGAATGCTAGTGATGCCACATGCCAGCTTGGTATGTACGTTGATGTGATGCTGCAACTAGCACTACTGAAATCTTAAAACACGATTCCATCAGAAATTGCAGTGAAGCAAAGATATGGCAGGATAATCTGCCTGAACGACGGAGAGACGAGACACAACTATTTCCATCTGGCTCATTCATTTTGTCATGAAATGAAGAAATGCTCTGTAATTTGCCTGCGCGTCCAGACTGTGGTCACATTCTGCGGTTGAGCGCGCGAACGAGAGTTCGCAGCGCTGTAGGCCCATCAATGCATATGTGCCTTTTGGTCAGTTGACAAATCGTCGCGCAATGAGAAAGACGCCAGGCCAATCCCGTTGAAGAAACGCACATTGTGGCAGCGGCAAAATGGTGCCAGCTATGAAACTCGTTTCACACGAGGAGCAAAATAAACCTGACCAAAATCTGCTGAGGCATATTGCTGGAGTTGGTGGTGGAGAATTCGTCAATATCAATTGCACAGCCGTGGACACATACAGATCGCGTCACACACCTGTGCGACTGTCTTTGCTGTTCACAGTGAGCTGGCAGCTTCCTATGACCTTCGTCAAAATAGCCAACTAGCTGGCCTGCGCTCCTTCTCCAAAAGCTTAATCGCTGATCGATCTAACTTGCCCCACACACCAACATGGCAACCAGGCGGTGCTGCAGTCGTTCCTGACAATGAGATTGCGGAGAGCTGCTACGTTGGGTGAATGCAGCGGGCGGACCACGTGTTGTGGGCTTTGGACTGGCTCGCTGTCGGACGGGGGGGTTGACAGCGGGTTGGGGCCGCCAGGGCTTCTCTGCGGGGTGAGTGGCGTGACTTCAATGCCGCTCCGTCTGTGAATCGAACCTTTTGGCAGCCCTTCACGCTCTGTGTACACGACAGCTGATGCCGAACAACGCAATTGATTGAGGGCCTCAGTGCATAGACGCCCTTCAGGAAGCCCATCACTGAAGCAGAGTGAATATGGGAAAAATGGAGGCCAGTGTGAGCAAAAGACGCACAAAGGAAAGCTGGAGAAAGACAGCGGAAACACTCGCTGAATTTTGTAACAGATGATCATCCTGGTGTTCCCGTCACAGCATGCCAATCCTGCGGGGGAAACACGTGTTGCTGGACCCAAGTGCTGCCAGGCAAACCATGCTCGGAGGCTCTTGCAGCGCAAGCACGATCAGGGATCGTCAAACGTGCAATGATCGACAGCTCACTCTGGGCAAGAATTCCTGCGAGCTCTGTGCAGAGAATCAGAGCTGTGAATGCATCAACGCAAGAACTGGGCCGGGGTCAATAGACGAGCGCCCCCGTGGCTCCATCAAAATGTGGTCAACTGGTGTCTCAACACCCTTGAACTTCCTTACCAAGCTTTTTCTATGCTTTTACGTCTATGTGTTTGCGCTTTTTCCCACCTAAAAACTTAAACACACAGGAGGGGGTGCTTTTATGTTACTTTTACTTTTATGTTTACCTATTCTCGTATTTATATTGCGTATTCACGTATTTATCGCAATACATATTATGGTTCGTTGGAACACCCAAGTTACGTGACAAACTCGCATACAATGGCCAATACTCCGGCCTTTCGAGCACCCGTAACGGAGTGTCCACCTCGCCTCTGGCATAGGCAAGGACGTCCGCCCAAAAGTGGTCGGCTTCTGCCCATTCCAGCGCGCCTGGATGCCAACTCCCCGACTCAAGCTATGTAACGAGCTAGTGCAGTCCCGCGAAATCCCAGCTTGTATCCTATGCAGGTCGATTTTCCCCCAGTTCACGCAAGTGTGGAATCTTGAGGCGAAAGCCAGAAAGTGGATCCGACAATACCAGTTGAACCGCCAGTGGCGAACACTTCCAAAACTGATGATGAAATGCAGCGTCTATCCATATTTACAGGCATTTATTCATTGTGTTTTGGGTGCACTTCTTCAGTAGACAAGAATGCGGGCAAATGCGTCATATACTTCTATTACCTACCCATGAATTCTGTCTATACCACCCCACTGCCCTTATGCCCACGGCTTCATTCTGGATTTTCGCTCCTGTGTTGCGCAAGCCCAGAGTGACTGGAGCACCAGAAGAGCATTTAATTTCCAAGTCCAAATCAAAACGATCCAGTCCGCATCATCACAACATGTAAGCCTGCCTCAGCTGTTACATGATTTTCTCACAATCTTTCCACTAGGGTCCAGAACTCGGCCGACGTCGGCTAAATGGCGTCGGCGCGTCAGCGCCGTCGTCGTCGTCCCTCCTCAGGCGTCGGCACCATCGGCCTCGTCGGCTCCCTGGTCAAAAGGTCGTCACGTCGGCCCGGGGAAGGCAGCAGAGAGGGCAACACGCGGACAGCAGCAGAAACTGAACACGGGAACGCTGTCCTCGACCGGAAACCCATTTCAAGCACCGTGCGCGGTGGCGACGCTGATGGGCGGGCCTGATGTTGGGGGTCTTGCCTATGCAGCCATGCCCAAGCACAATTGGGTGTGGCGAGCTTCAGTGTGGCTGAGGCATGGGTGCTGGTGGGCAAGCTGCAGAGCGCGCCACAGTGATGCTGCAGCACATCCGGATCAACACGATGTCCTTCAGGCGATGGCGAGGGGCACGGACGAACGGGACGACCTTGGCGTTTGTCTGGTGCAAGTTCAGCACCTGAAGGCAGCTGCAGGCCGACTTGGGGGACGGAACCACACAAATCGCAGCGGCCAGCTCCATCCCTGCGCCACATCCTTCTCCCACAGCGTGTTGCAAGCCGTGTTGCCGAGACTTGGCGTGATCGGAAAGGCCGAGGTGGCAGCCATGGCCCGCCTTTCTCAGCTGCTGGTGGAGTGAACGACAACTGCAACCCCCAGGTGGGCATCAACGCCCTCGCCAATGGCCACCTTCGGGCAGGCACACTGCGTGACGCCAGCGACTGGGTGCACCTGCAGACAGTATTGAGAGAGAAGGGAGGTGGGGATGGGGTGGCATGGGAGGGGAATGCGCCATCAGCCCTCTGATCTTGTTGTCAGTAATTCACAAGCACACGTGAAATTAGATATGCCTGGCATGAGTCTCAACTGCTTTCCTTAAACTCCAGGCAACGGGACACAACTGGTGTGACTGACCATTGAAAATTTGAAGCAAGTCAAATATGAAACTGCTGTTCTTGCGATGGGAAGCCAAGGTATTGCAGCAGCACTGTAGCGGATGTTGTGGATGACCACACGTGAGGCAGAAGGGGGCGTGGGTGGGGTGGGTGGCAGAAGGGTAAGGGATTCCATACCAAGGACGTATACCATTCGTGGCCGGTGGATGGGCCGGTCAGTGATGTTGCAGCATTCTTTGTGAATGGTCTGGGCCATCAATTGGAGTTGCGCTGTTCTTTGCAAGGGGCATGGCCATTCTCATGAATGGCGTATTGATACTGCAATGTTGTCCTTGGAAGTGGGTCTTTCTTTGGTTGTTTTCTGGAGGTGCTCTGTCAGGCTTCATATCACAGCAAATCGCAATTGGCTACTCCCTGGCCAACCCCTTGCTTTTTCATAGTCGAGAACCCAAACCAAGAGTGAATCAGACTACAATTCTGTGTACTGAGGGGAATTAGCAATGCGATCCCAGAGGCTATATACGCCACATTTTCTCAGTTTTGTAAACAAGACGATCATCAATGAGACCCTGCGCATGGGGTTTGTCTCACGGATCACAGCACAGAATTCAATTATTAAATTCACAGTGGTCTTCTCTTCTTGAACTTTGCGAATCCACATCCACAACTGACTACGATGGGAATGACAAAACGAAGTACCAAAGCCCTCGGATGCACACGCACTGCCTGTTCAATGGTACCTGGCAATGGGAAAACGATGGCGAAAAGTTGTGTGCATTGCACTGGCTCATGTATTGGAAATACGACATGCTGCCCCCGGGGATACAGGCCGGGGATACAATAACACAGTTTTGAGGCTTCCAGTCTCTAAAACCAGGGCCTTCAATCATTGTGCTTTTCGTTGCCAAACCATTTGTGCTTCCGCCAAGCCACTACACAGTACTGATAGATAGGCAATCCTGGAGATCATCTTGCCAAGATAGGGCAGAAAACAGCACCACACCATCGAGTGCTTTCTCTTCCAGCATCAGCCACAGGTGTGACAAGTAGCCATGATTAGGCATCATATATATTCAGCAGCGATCGCTTTCACCCAGATTGACAGCCCTCCCAGGGTTTTCTATCATATGCATGCCCAACCTGCAGTCAACTTGATTGTTACATATTAACCAAGATGTACAACAGCCATCATATTAACGCAAAGAATATTCCAATTTTCATCCACTAGGCCTCCAATTCCCAACACTTTCGATCAGCATCGTTTTTTCCATTGGCAGCACGTGCGTGCCTCAGCTCAGAATGTTTCTGCCATCCAAGCCAATGCAAACTACTCACAGAGCGATCCCTTCCATGCCCGCTATACCTCCGACACCTCTAGAGCCTTCCATCACCACCATCTTTTTTACTGGCAACGTTTCTGCCTCAGCTGACACTGTTCCTGCCATCCACGCTAGTGCACAGTACTCACAGAACGATCCCCTCCATGCCTGCTGTACATGTCACACAGGCAAGACCAACATGTATGTCACTTGTTGGGAATCTTGCCATCGCAAACCTAAACACGTGCGAGGTGCAGGTGTACTAGCAGCTCGTGTGACGTGTCCAAACAGAGTTGGAGCTGCCAACTGTCCTCAGTAGGCAGTTCATAGCTGGAAGGTTTGCTGTGGACATCAGACACCCATTCTGGCACCTTTTCTTTGGGGGCGAGATCTGGTCACCAACTTGTTCAGGCGTTGGACCACTGGCAAACCCTATGCACCACAAGGCAAGTCAGAACTTCGTCGCGTTGCTTGAAATTGAACAATGCATTCTGCAAATGAACGTGCTCAATTGGCCGCTCATGCAGTGGAAACCTGGTAAACGGATAGCTGTGAAGAGCTTACATGGCTGCCAGAGTTTGTCAGGCAGTTCTGCTCAGTGCATACACTCGGATGAACATTCTGTTGTGCTTGCTAGCGCCTGCCACTCTTGTGAGGCTTGTCGGGGGACCTGCATGTTCCAAGTGATCCATTGCATTGCAGCTTCTGCTTTCGTTGCATCACAATGGAATTCTGTCTTCCACCTACACTTTCCTTGTGATTTTAGGTGAACAATGGTGCAGCCTCTAGCAGGGGATGAGGTGCTAGATTGCAGACATGATTGAGATTTTCTTGGCAATGGAGACAACGCAGGTTTGACCCTGCACTCCATCTGATGAATAACAACAACACTTTCTTGCCAGGGATGGCAGCTCACAAGCAATGGAGGTGCCAGAACTCCCTTCTTTGGAACAATGCCAGCCAAAATTGTAGACTACCCAGCACACACAGTTCAGAGTGCCTCCATCGCTGCAGCCCCAACATCCTGACTAAAGCTCTCTAGGATGCTGCAAATCCTGCCACCTTGCTTGAAATAGCTGATGCTAACAACAGTCTGAGCCCATCTATGTAGGCTGTTTGCAAGAACTTCAACACAGACACTGCAGGAAAGTCCTGGGATCCTGACTTGCATGACACATCTTGACACTCTACCACAGTGTTGCTCCACCCCCAACCTCCCGGCACTGCCCATATTTGCCGAGATTATTCCTTGTCATGCAGTAGGTTCATCGATATCTTGGCTTCCCATCGCAAGAACAGCAGTTTCGTATTCGACTCGTTTCAAAATTTCGACGGTCAGTCACACCAGTTCTGTCCCGTTGCCTGGAGTTTAAGGAAAGCAGTTCAGACTCAAGCCAGGCATACCTAATTTCTCGTGTGCTTGTGAATTACTGACAACAAGATCAGAGGGCTGATGGCACATTCCCTTCCCATGCCACCCCATCCCCACCTCCCTTCTCTCTCAATACTGTCTGTAGGTGCATCCAGCACTCCCAGTCGCTGGCGTCACACACTCTGGCTGCCCGAAAGTCGCCATTGGCGAGAGCGTTGATGCCCACCTGGGGGTTGCAGTTGTCGTTCACTCCACCAGCAGCTAAGAAAGCCGGGCCATGGCTGCCTCCTCGGCCTTCCGATCTCGCCAAGACTCGGCAACGCGGCTTGCAACACGCTGTGGGAGGAGGATGTGGCGCAGGGATGGAGCTGGCCGCTGCGATTTGTGTGGTTCCGTCCCCCAGGTCGGCCTTCAGCTGCCTTCAACTGCTGAACTTGCACCAGACAAACGCCAAGATCGTCCCGTTCGTCGGTGCCCCTCGCCATCGCCTGAAGGACATCGTGTTGATCCGGATGTACTGCAGCATCACTGTGGGCGCGCTCTGCAGCTTGCCCACCAGCTCCCAAGCCTCAGCCACACTGAGCCTCGCCACGCCCGGTTGTGCTTGGGCATGTCTGCATAGGCAAGAACCCCAGGATCAGGCCCGCCCATCAGCGCCACCACCACGCACGGTGCTTGAAATGGGGTTGCGCTCGAAGACGGCTGTTCCACGTGTTCAGCTCTCTGCTGCTGTCTGGTCCTGATCGCGCGTCGCGGCAGCCCGTGGCTGCAATTCGCAGTCGATGGCCAATCCCCCCCGCCCCCCGTTGGCCGCCCCCGGTCCCCGTTAGCCACCATTCTCCCCGGCCGACGCGCCGACGATCCGACGGCGCCGACGGCCATTTCCCCTCCCCTGTCCCCGTTGGCCATATTCTCCCCGGCCGACGGGCCGACAATCCGACGGCGCCGACGGCCGCGCACCGGCCCCGTTACCACCACCCCGGCCGACGCGCCGACGATCCGACGGCGCCGGCGCCGACATTAGTCCTCCCCGCCTTTACCTGCCGACTTGCCGATGGCGCGCACATTTTGTGGGTGCCTGGCCCCTTCGGGCCCTTCATCATCCCACCAACGTCGGCGCCCGTCGGCGCCTTTGAGCGCCGACGCCTACCGACGCCCGCCGTCGTGCGGACGCCGACGCGTCGGCGCCTGTTTGCCGACGTCGGCCGAGTTGTGGACCCTTCTCAATCTTTCACACTCGGCGGCCACAGACCACAGCGGCGTCACAGGCACAGACGATCATCCTTGCCGACTGTGGGAATCAGCAGAAAGCACATCACACAAAGTGATGTGTCAAAAGAAAAGACGCAGCCCTGCATCCCCTAACAGAACGACGCCAAAGAGCGTCCTGACAGAAACGTCACAAAATATCAAAAAAAAGCCAATCAATCATTACTCCACGTATTCAATGGCCATCCATGTCATCCTATGTTATCCTATGTCATTCGTTGCGTGCATGAGTTATCGCAAAGGACGAGAGCCTTCACGTGACCCATGCCAGAAACCATCTCCTGAATGCTTCTTGGTCAGCCTCAGAATGGAATTGACGCTCTGGGGGCCACTTCTCGCGCCGTCGGCGCTCCATTCCGTCTGGCATCTGCATAACAAAGAGAAGGATTTTTGTTGGCAATATTTGTAAATGCAATTTGGCGAAGAAATGAAGCAACTGGGACATGAATCCATGCACCAGTGTACTAATTGTTCATCAATGAGAGAATCAAGTGTTATTGTTTATTTGCGCGTGGTGTGTATGGGCGCCAATTTGCGTGGTGTAAAAGCAGCCCAGCAAGGCAGTTGGTAGTCTCAGTCGACGTTGTGCTCGCACACGAGCCAGTAAACACGCCAGAAGGCGTGTGCATGCCTACGCTGTGTCCGTGTAACAGATGAGTGCAAAATTTCAGGTGCACCACGACACACACGAGCGCGCCGGGAAGGGCGCAAGTGAGCGACCGCCCATATCACCAACAGAATTAATTCATGATTTCATGCAGTGTGTCTACATCCAAAGGCTAGACGAACGTGCATTCAAGGTCGGAGCTGGAAGCCATATTGTGCTTACCCAGCCCAAGTTTCCGAGAAAGGGATGGGTGCAGGGGAGAGGTAAGGGATGAAGAGAGGAAAGAAATGCACGGAATGGGGCATTTATCAGTTATTAGCAACGCGCCTTGCAAGGGACAAAATTGAATCGAACTACGGTCAAAATGTTGAAATATCATCCCCATTTACATACAGTTATAAATATATACATAGAGAGAACTACACAGCTACTGAAAGTGTCCCGTTGTTGCTCACAGTCTTGAAGACGCTTCAGCGCAGCGAGCACGACAAACATTGCAATCCGCTTGAAAGTATCCTGAGCGATCCACGTCATGTACGCTGTCATGGCGATCATTAGGTAGGCTTCGATTCCTGCACTTCAGAAAAGTGCCGTCGGACGCGCATTCCAATCAGCAGATACAATACCCGACATGGCGTGCTCAACGTCCCTGCTTCGATCAAATGCATTCAGATTCACATATGGTGACAACGCGCTGATTATATGTTATACTTCCTCCGTCCCATATTAAATGTCCTCTACGGATTCAGAGCATCATTTCTCCATTATATATTGTAGTTCTTTCAATGAATTTTTTTGCCCAAAGCTGTATCTACCTTCTAGGAGTATGCGGCCAAAATTTGAAGTCAATCTGTCAAGTATTAATGATTTGGCAGTACTTTGTAGCATGGGTCCTCTTGCCAGAATCCCATCGGTTTTTCAACGATTTCGCGAAAACGCCGTTTTCGTTGTTTTGAGGAGCACACGTTTGCGGCGGCAAAACAAAGCCGCCCTTGCAAAACTATCCATTCCACTGGGACAGAAGGTCGGCGTGGTGCTTGTGAGGAAGTGCGGCGATAGGAATCGCGTTCCGAAGGCCCTGATCGTGTAACTTGCCGTAACTTGCCGTTTTAGAGCTGAAATTCAGTGCTGGGCTGGTGGACCGGAGTTAACTTCGGGCCCCAAATTTTTGGGGCCAAGACTTTTCATCCTCTATTGGTGCCGTCAAAACAACAGAGGGTGACTCTGAAACCCCCTGACAAGGCGACAGAGAAGGTGAAGCCCAGCACCGCATTCAACGGCGCCCAATTGTGGGAATTGTTGTCAACGCCAGATTGGCGAAATTGGGTTTGCTGTGGATTTTGAAACGGCTAGGCACGAGGCAAACGACTAGATGGCTGACGCCGTGTCTCTTTCGCAAACAGAAACTAGCTAGGTGGTGATGGATTGTGCACCGCACAAAAATGGTGGTTGTTGGTGGCAACTCATGGATCGTGGGCCAAGCTGCCCAGGAAGGCCTCGATTCAAGGATCAATTGAGGTGAGATGCCTACGCAGAGCCACACAAATACCTTGGAGTGATAAAGCGCACAGGGCTTAGGCTTGAGCGCCTTGGATCTTGGCTTATTCAGTTGGTGGTAGGTTCTTGCATCTCGGATCTATGGTCGCAGCGAATTCTGGCATCGTCAACATTGCGACGATGGCCTTCGGCAATGGCGATCCAAATACCATCGGCCATGTTGGACCAGCGCTATTCCACGCAAGGGGTGTCGCCCTTCACCACGGCAGTGGCGAAGCCATCTCCTTGGTTGTCCGGAACGGGAGTGACCCAGAACCATGCGGATATCCAGCGGAGCCGGAATCGGCGCGCCCATTTTTTTCCGGATCCAAGGGCAATTTTGAGTGTGAGGCTGAAAGAAGAACTATGACAAGTGAGTGTATGTGTTATGGAGATATGGAGATACATGGTGAAGTATGACACAGTGAATGTGGTGATGGTGTCACGGTGACATGTACATGAAAAAATGAGAGGGGAATGGAACGAACGGTTCCACAGATACATTTACTTAATTGACACACTCATCCCGTAATGCATCTGGTTACGGTCTTGCTTCTGTGCCTGGGAGCGACCAAGTGCAGACCGAGTGCAAACGGTCAGCGCGATATGGTTTCGGAGCAGGGTTCGGACCCTAGGGGTCCACCCGGCCGATGGCGCCTGAGAGGACGGCATCGTCGGCGGAATTCCGCAGTGACACCACTGAGCATCGCCCTCGTTTGGGCGATGCTCGGTGTGTGTTTGGTCTGGGAAGCGGCGAAGGCGGTCGATTGCCGCCGGGAGGCTGCGTGGAGGGATGAAACGAGCTCTCGGCATGGACAAGGCTACACCGCAACGTGGGCATTCAACGAGGATGGCCTTCCCACCGCGGTTGGAGTGGGAGCAGGAGCGTTCCTTGTCCCAAGCGTGTGGATCCGCTGCGCTACACCGGCGGGCAGGACGGACAGGATCCACCGATTAAGGCGGAGGAGGGGCAAGGTATGGGTGCATGTGAAGCGGAGAGCCAGTGCTGGCATGAGATGGAAAGCGCATGGAGACCCGATAGGTTTGGCGGCCGGATTCGGAGGAATGTGGTGCGATAACATCCAACCGCCAGCAAAAAAGGAGAAATGCATAAGGAGGCCGGTCAATGTCGAGGTGCAGTGCGCTTGATTGACACACGCGCAGGCAGAGGCATTGGTCTTGATGGCGAAGGGGACTGCGCCCTCAGTAGATGGCAAAAAGGGAGGGGGCGAGCCTTGTGCTATGGCCGCGGAGATGGTCACTGGCGATGTGACCTCGGTGGGGATCCATGACCGGTTCCCGACGGGTGCTTCAACCGCGGCGACGAATTGGAAGTGGTGGCGCGTGACAAGTGGAGTCACTCGCATTAGCGGACGACCGACCCAGGGCGACGGGGGAGCTGGGGGAAGTTGACAGGAGCCGGCGGGAGCGCGGCACGGCAGGGCATGCGTGTTGTGAGCGGGTTGGTCAAGGCTTAGTCACCCAGGACGGGGGCGGAGAGCTCGACGAGGCGGGGCGCCCATGCCGTGAGGGGGCTGGTCAAGGGTTAGTCACCTAGGGCCAAAGCGGGGAACGCGACGGGGCAGTGCTCCCATGCCGTAGAAGGGCGGGTCAAGGGTTAGTCACCCAGGACCAAAGCAGGGAACGTGGCGAGGCGGGACGCCCATATCCAGAGGGGGTTGGTCA
The DNA here is from genome assembly GCA_905146915.1 of Ostreobium quekettii. Lineage (NCBI taxonomy): Eukaryota > Viridiplantae > Chlorophyta > Ulvophyceae > Bryopsidales > Ostreobiaceae > Ostreobium > Ostreobium quekettii. The sequence continues at coordinate 19,194 of CAJHUC010002207.1, forward strand.
AGGGTTAGTCACTCAGGATGAGGGCAGAGAGCGCAGCGAGGCAAAAAACCATACCATGGAAGGGTTGGTGGAAGGTTAGTCACCCAAGGCGGGGGCAAAGACGGAGACAACCTCCGTCCCCATGCACCACCACCCCCGGGGGGTGCAATCAATTGTGTTTCCCATTGTAGCGATGGGTGTCACCGGTATCACCCCACCATAGCTAGCACCACACCCGGACCGGATGGTGGTATCAAGCGACACAGTAATCCTGTTGTGAGGGGAAACGCTCAGGACGACTGCATTACTACATAACAATTATCGCTTATGAACGGCATTGAACGGAATCCAGGACCAAGGGAGAATGGGACACTCTTGACTAACTTAACATATATGGCGTCCACTTGGATTTTTGACGTAGCGCGCTAGGAAGCAAAGATGGACAAGTTTAAGGATCGCACCCGAACTCTGTTGAAGCAGTTCCGCCTAGGGTCAATGCCTCACGGCAGAATTGCACGATTTGCCACGGAACTTTGCGAGGATGAGGAAGTGGGAGTCATGGAAAAACTCCCGTTGGAATGCTTTGGTTAGTGCCGCTCGAGAGATGCTCCCAAAAAATGCCCTGCCCGAATAGGACTACCTCGCTCGCATGTCCCGCAGACCGAACGAAGCATGGATCGACTTTGTTGACCGATACTTCCTCTACACAGAAATGTGTAAATCTGTGTTAGAGCAAGTTAAGGCTACAAAGTTATATCGCAAGCTCCCTCGGGAGTTGTGACATCAGCTCAGTCATCTTCAGCACAGTGTGACCCTGGATGGCTTGCCAGATGCCATCCGTGGCATCAAGTACTGGGCACATTGTGCGGGTGATAAGACGGTACCATTTGGTCCTATGGAAGTCGACCACCTTTGCCAACAGTAGTCGTGCAATTTGGACGAGCCTGGTTACAGCAAGGAAGCGCCTCCAACAGAATACAATTTACAGCAAAGAAATGGCCATTTTCAATGCCCTGTTTTGCGCGAAGACACCATCAAGTTCAAGAAAATTGATGGTCCCTGCAGCCTTATGACCGCCTAGAAAAAGCTGGTGTCAACGTCCGCCTCCCTTCGGTGAGAAGCGGAGGAGTTTTTATCGAGAGGACGACCCCATCGGAATTTCCATGAACTTGAGGCCAACTTGGACAAGGATTTGGATAAGCTTCATGATGGCTTTGCTGTTGGAGAGGACGAATTCTGGGAGGACACATTCCATGACCGTGAGCCTGATCTCGAGGAGGAATGCCACCAAGCGTTTGCTCTACCAGTGGCCTACCGAGCACCCCAAAAGAAGTCCCTCCATGTCAAAATCAACGTCAAGGGTACCAACGTTCTGGCCTTGGTGAATACAGGTGCCACATCCTCCTTTATTCAACACACACTGGTCAAGAAGCTCGGTTTGTTGGATTCTGTGGAGCCATGCCAGCATGAGGTCTGTTGCGGCAATGGCGATGTTGAACCATTGGTCGGCATTGTTAGCCTCCCCGTTCGAGTGCAAGGCATTGATATGCAGATGCGCGCCAGTGTCCTCCAGGGCAAGGGTCCAGCCCTCATTCTGGGATTCACATTTCTCACAACCAACCACCTTCTAGTCGACTGCGACTCCTCGACCCTGACCATAAAGGACAGTGGTGGATAGGTCAAGTGTCTTCCAATGGAGACAGACTCTTTTGAGACAACCGTACATTCTACTAACAGTCCATCTTCTTGTCCGCCTACTCGAACTCAGTCTGACACCTTGGTGGTTCAGCGTTTCCTAGTCAACGGCCGCTTACTTTTGTACCCTACAAAGAAGTTCTCTGAAGACGCTGCCTATGATTTCTTTGCTCTTAAAGAGATCCGACTTCGCCCAGGAGAGCGCCAGACCATCGATACTAGCATGGCATGTCATTTCCCATAAGACACGTGGTGTTTGCTTTGCAAGAAATCCGGTCTCGCCCACAGGTATGGCATCCAAATCCTTGGGGGCGTGATCAATGGGAACTATCACGGCCGCATCAAAGCCGTAATCCTCAACATGGGTTCAAAGGCTATCACCATTCCTCGCCATGCCGCCTTTTGTCAAGGCATTTTATTGCCCTGCTTACCGACTCGTTTGGTTTCCGGTACTGTTGTGGCTGAAGGCAAGCGCAAGGATAAAAAAACTATGAATAGAGTAATGTCGGGAAATGAGAGGCGGCGCGGCCTGGGGGCGGCTATGGGCCGCAGCTGAGCATCTCTCAATCACCACGGACAGGGATAGAGGGTAGACATGAACATGATGAGAATAGGGGGAGTTTTTTAGATTTTACAGAGCAACCTACATACCCGCCTTACCACAAGAATGGACTTTTGTTCCTACCACTGGACCGTTGTGTGGTGCTGGGCCCTTATGAGATGCGAGGGATCAATTTGCTCTGCAAGTTCCTAGTGAATTCCTTGTGGGAATGTTTTGTGACTCTCCCTAATCTCCAAGTCACCTTCATTGTCAAAACTGATGGCATACGGATTTGGGGAGCTCTCAAGAACTTTTCGGTAGAACCTCAATAATTGATGCCTCGCTATGACTTGATGGCATGCCGCACATCTATTCAGTGGTTTTGGATTCCGGATAAAGGGGTACTTTTGATTCCCAATATTGTGTGCGTATATGGGGGAGTTAAAGCCATGGATCTTGAGGTCATAATTTGGGCCATGGCTGGTCATCTGTTGGGAAAAAACAATGGGATTGTTGGATTGTGGGTGCACTGGTGGACGGGTCTGTACATTATAGTGACAATACATTATTCTCCAATGTCCTGGCTCACCCAATGTAGGGTGAGTCAGCTTGCGCAGTGTGTTTTGAGTCTTGCGTAGTCCGTGGGACCCTGTAACCCGTTCAGCACACTTTCCTTGTGCATCTAACCACTGCGCGCGAGAGTACACCATGCCACCGGCCATCCGTCCCTAGCAGCACCCAGGCCAACGGTTCAGCGACCAGGGCCCACCACGCAAGACTGGAGGAGCGAGCGCCCCAATCGACCACGCCGATTCTGGCGTGAAGCCTGGTATACGCAGCCATTGGGCAACAGCAAGGGGCGCCCATCCCAGCCGGAAACCACACCACAACACCTGAGGGTTGCAAAGGACAGGGTTTTTGTCGGGTAGCCCAGGAATCTCCTCATGATGCGGTTCAAATACTGCCTAGTTGGGTCAATGTTTTGCGATCCAAATATGTTGCAGTTTTTGAGTATGGCCTTGGCACTTGCCGTACTCATGTTGTGCATGATTTTCCATTTCGCTTTCCTCTTCCTTGGAAATCACAGCCTCACAACCCTATGACAGGGCCTGCGGAAGAGGCTAAGGTCTTAGAGGAAGTATTGAAGTTGATAAAGCTTGGGGCAGTGCGTGAGGTCCACCACACACCATACATTATTCCAGCATTCGGTGTGCCCAAGAAGAATGGCTCCACTCTGCTCGTCTTGGACTTTCAGAAGTTCAACTCTTGCGTCCAACATCAGCCCTTCCTTCCAATCCATCACAAGATGCCATTGGCATCCTTGTGGCCATTTCGTATTGGTTCCACCCTCGACCTCTCCAATGCCTATTTGCAGGTTCGCATGGCACCTCGTTTATGGCAAGCAGCAAGATTGGCAGTAGCGGGCGGGTTCTTCGAGTACATGCATTTGCCATTCGGATATTGCAAAGACCCGCATGAATTTCTGTGAGCCTTGTGGCCTACCATTTGGCGAGTATCTGGACGCATCCACTCTCATATCCTTTTTTATTGGATGACATTCTCTTACTTTCCCATTCAGAATCTCAACATCGACAAGATTTGGAGATTTTATTAGAGGAGTTGGAACGGGATGGGTGGCGAGTGAACTGGGATAAATGCCAGTTTTGCCGAGATTGTTTCAAGTACCTCGAGGTAGACGTGGCGGCTCAGCTTTTTTTTGTTAATTTACTTCTGTATTTTTTTTGAACACAAACAATCTGTCCGTCAATTTTCCGTTACTTTTCCGGGGCCGGGTTTTTGTAGCCATTCATGCCACGTCAGCTTTCAATTTTTTGGCTCTGGAGCTGTCCGTCAAGGGGTGTTTGCAGCCACCGGTTTTTGTAAAAGTGCTTTTTTTTCTGTTGCCTTTCTTGGCATTCCGTTGCCATCCGTCAGGGACTTGGAGATTCCGGTAGTGTTCCGTTGGTCAGTGGCGGTTTCTGTTGCAGGCAATTTTTCCCAAGCAGATTTTTCCTCTGTGTGCAGCAACCTTTGCCTCTATATACTGGCCACAACAGTGATATACCGAGGTGCAATATTAATACATGTATAAACAATGCATGTCTACCTATTTGTAGACCATGCCATCATAAATGTTGCCTCGGCCAGTACTCCTTGCAAGAGCGGAGACACAACCTGCTGTTCTTTCCCGGTCATCCCATGCCAACGCTAAACTATATTTATTAACTACTTCCTCCGTCCCATATTAAATGTCCTCTATAAATTCGACACATCACCTTTTCACCTTAAAGTATTTTTTTCAATAGAACTTTGTCCAAAGCTGCGCCTATATTTTCGGAGTATACGGTCAAAATTTCAAGTCAATCCGTTAAGAATTGAGGATTTGGCAGTACTTTGTAGTAAGAGCCCTCCAACCAGAAACCCACCCGTTTTTCAACGATTCCGCGAAAAAGGTTGCCTTCGCTGTTTTGAGGAGCACGCCTTTGTGGTGGCGAAACGGAGCTGCCCGCGCAAACCTAACCACGCCGTTCAGATATAAGATTGGTGTGGTGCTCACAAGGAGGTGCGGCGATAGGAAACGAGTTCCGAAGGCCCTGATCGTGCAATTCGCCGTAGCTCACTGCTGAAATTCAGTGCTGGCCTGGTGGACCGGATCTGCCTTCCGGCCACGAACTTTTGCGGCCAAGACTTTCCGCCCTCTGTTGGTGCCGTCAAGACAATAGAGGGTGACTCCGAATCCCCCTGACAAGTTGGCAGACAAGGTGAAGTGCAGCACCGCATTCAATGGCAGCCGATTGTGGAAATTGTTGTTGACACCAGATTTGTGAAATTGGCTTTTCTGTGAAATTTTAGGCGGCTAGATATAAAGGGGACGGTCAGGTGGCTAACACCATGTCTCTTTTGCAAGGGCAGACGATATATGTGGTGATGGATTGTGGACCGCACAAAAGAGGGGGGTGCTAGTGGCAATTCATGGATCGTGGGCCAAGCTGCGCGCGAGGGCCTCGATTCTAAGATCCATCAAGGCAAGTTGTCCACACAAAGCCACCCAAATACCTTGGAGTGGTAGGGTGCACAGAGCCTAGGCTTGAACGTCCTTGATTTTGGCTTATTCCGCTCGTTGCAGGTCCTTGCATCTCGGATCTAGGGTCGCGGCAATTTCTGGCATCGTCGACGTTGTGATGATGGCCTTCTGCCACGACGGTCCAAATACCGTCAGCCGCGTTTGACCAGTGCTATTCCACGCAAGGGGTATCGCCCTTCACCGCGGTAGTGGTGAAGCCATCCCCTTGGAAGGCCGGAACGGGAGTGACCCAGAAACGTGCGGATCTCCAGTGGAAGGGAAATCGGCGGGCACATTTTTTTTTCGAATCTAAGGGCAATTTCGAGGGTGCCCTTTAAGGGGTGGGACTGACATTTCTTCCTTGAAAATTGGTAGTTAGGAGTTTTGGGACCCAATATTTCTAATTCTGACCTTGTTTTGTACTTTTAAAGCATTTCTTGTAACGAATTTTGCCTTTCAAATAGATGACATTTAATATGGGACGGAGGAAGTATGAACAAGGCGTCTGGCCATCCGGTCTCGAAACGGGACCCACTCTGCGGCGGTTATCCATCACCTTTGCCAAAGCACATTATACTTTGTACTTAGTACAGGCGTCTGTACTTGCTCCGTCAACTTTGATGGAATTCTGTCGACTTCTGTGGTTCGGTCAATGGTTCCGTTATGGGGGCCTGTTATCCGTCGGCTGCGGCACAAATTCTGCAACCCGTGGTTCCATTCTAGAAGGCCGTGTTGATTTTGGTAGCCGTCTATGCTGACATTAGTATAGCCCCACCTATTTCTGTAAAACGCTTTTTCTCTCTGTGGCCCGCTCACAAATTCTGTTGATTGTACGGAATTTCTACAGAGCCAACCAAATTCTGTTGTGGACGGACAGAGAGGGCTACCTCTACCTCGGGGTGACATTGATGCTCTCTGGCCTGGAGCCTACCGACTCTGTATTGACTCAATTCGAATAGGCTCCTATACCCACGACCCAGTCTGGATGGCGCCAGATTCATGGTTGGCTCAACCACTCTGCTCGCTTCGTCTGGCAGGGATAACTAGAATTGGAGGCTCTGCGAGACGTTCAAGCACATCTCTTATTAGAACGGTGGTGACACTTTCTTTCTCTCCTTTGTCGCCATTTTGTCCGATGTGCTATTCCTTCTCCCGCCTCCTCTGGGGCCTTCACCATGATTATGGATGCAAGCAAGATTGGTTGGGGCGCTGTCTTACTTGCTGGCCAGAAAATCGTCCGTTGTGCACATGGATTGTGGTCAACAACTTTCCAGTGCCATGTCAGTAATGTGTTGGAGCTCGAGGCACTTTGCAGGGCCCTCAAGACATTCCGACCACGGATTTTTGGTGCTCCGATTCATGCAATCATGGACAACTAGGCAGTAGTCAGCTTCAACAATCCCACCAATCTGAGCGACTTCCTCAAGCGACGACTGGACCACCTATCATGGTACTCTCCTCAGATTTCATTCTGTCCAAAACCATTTAATTACTTGGCGGATTTTTTATCCAGACAGGGCGCTTGGATTTCTGGACCATCTCATCTTCACGCAGTGGAAGGCATAAGTACAGTCTCTCAGGCACAATGGAAGTAGGCCTATGCGGGGCACTTTGGAGTGAGGAAGACTTACCTTCATTTTCGCCAAATGGGTCTGCGTCCAACGTGGCGGTGGATAACGGACAAAGTGCGGTCATTTAGGGAACGCTAGTTATTTTACCAGCTGCAATCGTCCAACCCCTTTGGTAGTTGGCACGTGCCAGAGAGACCTGGCCAAATCATTGGCTTGGATTTCATGGGCCCCTTTCCTGAGAGGAAGGTGGGGAAGAAGCGGTTCATCCTTCTTATTATAGACATGTTGACAAGGCTGGCAGGGGCATGGGCAACGACGGGTGCAAGAGGGACAGACATTGTGATGGGACTAAAAAGGTGGATGCAGACACAAGGGACACCTTCGATCTTGTGTTCCGATGTGTGCAAGGCCACACAATCCAAGGAACTATGGAAGTGGTGTGCACAAGAGGGAATGGCACAAGAGTACTCATATCCCTATCACCATGCATCTATCGGGTTTGTGGAACGGTTCAACCAGATATTGTTGAACTGCTTGCGCAGGATGTGGGCAGAAAAACCCAGGTATTTGCCAAGACGGTCAAGCAAGCAGTGGAAATCTACAATGATACACCCCTTTCTTTGCCAGATGGAAACAAGGAGACCCCCAGCTCTTTTATGTTTGGATCGCCCAACCAGTTGTGAAATGGTTCACAGGTCGTGTGGAGACAACTAAACGAGCATGCACGTCAACAACGTGCAAGGGCAAACTACGTGACAAGGGGACGGCGCATCCAACGGACGATCAAGATAGGGGATCGGGTATGGTTGTGGAATACGAAGGTTGAAGCATTGAAGGACAAGCTCGAGCCATGGTGGAAGGGTCCAGGGGAGTTGGTCTGCCCCATAACGAACGCGGTGTGGGAAGTACGAGGGCCAGAGGGGAAACTTTGGGTTAGACACATGGACATGATTCGACCATATAGAGATGCGGTTTGAAAAGGGATAAGGTCTTGTGGGACTGCTGTTTTAGCGCAGGGCAGCGTGTGAGGCTAAAAGAACAATTGCGATAAGTGAGTGTATGTGTTATGGAGATATGGAGATACATGGTGAAGTACGACGTAGTGAATGTGGTGATGGTGTCACGGTGACATGTACATGAAAAAATGAGAGGGGAATGGAACGAACAGCTCCACAGATATATTTACTTAATTGACACACTCATCCCGTAATGCATCCAGTTACGGTCTTGCTTCTGTGCCTGGGAGCGACCAAGTGCGGACCGAGTGCGAACGGTCAGTGCAATATTGAGGGTGCCCTTCAAGGAGTAGGATTAACTTTTTTCCCTCCAAAATTGGTAGTTGGGGGTTTGGGACCCAATCTTTCTGATTCTGACCTTGTTTTATTACAAAAGTATAGTACCTTTGAATCTTTCCTTATAATGAATTTATTACTTCAAATAGAGGACATTTAATATGGGACGGAGGAAGTACGTGCAACTTCCCCCTTAGAACCAATGGAATAGATGAATGCTTCTCTCCCGATGGTGCATCCCAATTGCATAAATGGAACCTATTTGGAGGTAATGCTCGACAACCTCACTGTGGTAATGTGGTTAACAACCCGTTGCCAAAGTCGTGGAGGCCGTATGCGGAGCGAAGTGAAGCAGGCCAGAACGACTTTGGCATAAGGGCCGAGCGTAGCGAGGCCTTTCGCCGGAAAATGGGTTCGGCCAAAATGGAGATGCTTAATGAAAATGATGACTTTCATTATTTGGCTGCCACATGTAAGAGCGCCTGGCGGCGGCGCCAATTGTAGTGATCGATTGTTCTGGAACCACCCTGCCTCCTCGAGCGCAGCAGCCGCGCACCTTGGACGGGACCGCACAGAGCGGCCGTCACCCACAGGCCAGAGAGAGCCCGGGACTCGCCGTCCGACCGAGGACAAACACGCTTCCACCGGAGAGGCCCTTGAGCGCGGGCCAGGGTACCTCGACACGGCCAAGAAGGGACCGTGCCAACACTCACGATACGCAATACCTGAAGGATGCTATACACAGTTGGTAGCAATATCATCAAATGAAATAGGATATGTATGCCAATGTCGAGAAATTGCCAACCAATCAATGCCCCAGCGCTTTCCACACAATTGCTATGTGGAACAGTGCGCGGTAGATCACAAACACATTAATTTCAATTGCCTGGCAGAAAGGTGCATTCCATCATCTATGGTACTTTGGTAGTGTTGCTTCATATTTGAAATAAATGGCTCTCATTTACGCCACAGCAATAATGGGGCCCACAATAGTTGTGTGTGTGTGTGTGTGTGTGTGTGTGTGTGTGTGTGTGTGTGTGTGTGTGTGTGTGTGTGTGTGTGTGTGTGTGTGTGTGTGTGTGTGTGTGTGTGTGTGTGTGTGTGTGTGTGTGTGTGTGTGTGTGTGTGTGTGTGTGAAATTCTAATTACATCCAGCCAAAGTGTTTGTCCCTATGCACAATCCACGACGGGGCCCATTCACAAGGAATGCGATGTAGGGCGATTGGTGTCCGCAACTGTCCCTAGTAATCCCACTCCAGAAAATCTGCTGCACCTCGTCCAAAGTCGATACACAGGAATACTTTGGAAAAAGAAAAGAACCGGGAAGAAAATAAAAGAAACGAGTGTTTCGGATTCAATTCCAGGCATTGGATGCAACCCAGGTCATGTTCGCCATCCCCATGAAGTGCCCCCTTGCTGTTTGTCCCAAATGATTTTGATGCGCCGCACGAACGTGGCCAGAACGGGAAGGCTGCTTCGGACCACGGCTGACAGCTCCCATGGAACGACTTCCTCCAGCTGGTTATGTAGCATCTCCTGGCAGTGGGCTCTGATGTGATCATACGCAGGACATACTGAAAAAATGTGCTGACGATCTTCAATTTCCGTGGTGCAAAATCGACAGGTCGGCAGTGGTGTAAGCGCTTTCTTGAAGAGGAAACCGCGGCAGGGGAAATGGTCCACGAGGAACTGAGCTACGATGGAGGAAGTGCTCCTAGAGAGAGGTCTCGTCCACTGAACGGAAGGCTGGAAGTGCCACCCGGAGTCCCGAAGTCCCTGTCCCGTAGAGAGTGATGTCCAGCAGGAGTCCATGCGGTGGCAGAAGTGTTTGAACAAATGTGTTTTCAGTAAAGATGTACAGTGTGGGAGGGGTCGCTGTGTAAAATGACCGATTCCCGCAGCTGCTTGCATGGCTGCTGCATCCGCAGCCTCATTCTCTGCGATGTTCGAGTGGCCAGGGACCCATGTGAAGTGAATAACTGGGATCCACTGAGATGCGGCCTTGAGCAGCTGCCGGGTTTCCACCACCAGCTCTGAGGTGTTGCGGCCCGAAAGCAATCCCAGAATGGCTGCTTGGGAGTCTGAAATTAAGTGCAACGTGGTGATGTTCCACCTGCCTTGAGTGCAGCGAAGAACCTCCAGTCCCAGCCGCACCCCCTCGGTCTCCAACTGCGTGCTTGAGTGGACTCCCTTTGAACGACTGGATAAGCCAAAGAAACCCTGATGGGCCCCTGTAGTAATAATGGCTGCAGCGCCTGCCCCCTCTGCGGTAACCGATCCATCTGAACTGATCCATGCCGTAGTGTCTGACGCCCGCTGACGTGCTGTTCGAAGAAGAACTGCAGCAGAGGCACGGTCTGGGAAGTGGGCCTCCACCTGCAGCGCATGATCATGGGGTGGAAAAGGCCAGAGCAGCCGTCTCTCCACATTGGGCTGTGTAGTAAAGACGTCCGCAGGGAAAACCCTCTGCTGTTGGAGACGATGAAGTTCCGCACGAAGAATGTCGTCCGGAGCGCAGAATGAGTTAACTGAAGAAACCCCTGAATCTTCACGAATGTCCACACCAAAAGTAAGCATGCGAAGCCAAAAATCCAGTAGGCGCCTTTTGATCTCCAGCTCTGGGAGCAGCAAACCACTGAGGAAGATGGCTGCGTCAGTCGAGGTGGACTTGATGAGGCCTGTAATCGAAAGAGCTGAAAGCCGCAGGACTCGTTCGAGAGGTCGAAGTGTGGACCGTTTGCTTGTAGCACTCGCCCAAACCGGAGCTGCGTAGTACAGAAGGGGCATGACGGCACCCATCACCAGCTTGCGAGCTATGCATGGGTGTATGCCCCAATACACTCCACAGAATTTCTGAATGAGTCGGAGGCGCTGGTAGCATCGATATGAATTGCAGCTTGGTCGCCGAAGGTCCATTATCGGAATGACATCAATCTAAAATGTCGATCTGGAAGTATAGCTAACCTCAGCACAGAAAGGAAGAGCGAATCGCATTCAAAATCGTAAGATACTATGACAAAGAACTATCAACTTCACTAATAATATTAATAATAATAATATTAATAATAATAATAATATTAATAATAATATTAATAATAATAATAATAATAATAATATGTAATAATAATAATAATAATAATAATAATAATAATATGCAATATTCTATAATATTAATAATAATAATAATAATAATAATAATATGTAATAATAATAATAATAATAATAATAATATGTAATGTAATAATAATATTAATAATAATAATGTGTAGTAATAATATGTGTGTGTGTGTGTGTGTGTGTGTGTGTGTGTGTGTGTGTGTGTGTGTGTCAATCAATCAATCAATCAAGCTTCCTTAAATTTGACGCTCCAACAACTAAGGTCACGGCGCCTCTCTATAGTGTTCAGAAAACATGACGGGCAAATCAGAAAATGTTTGTCTCAACTGGAAACCCCCCATACCCAAAAGAAAAGAACCCCCACAGGGAATGAAAGTCAGGTGAACCAACAGCCAGCGGACAAAGAACCTGGGTAACTCAAGGAAAATATGTCATGGGGCAAAGCCCCTATCCCTCACTCCATCCCTCAAGTCTATCTCGACTCAACAGACTCCTCGAGATATCGGGAAACCTCATCTCGTGCAACCCGGAGAAAGCGCCCCAAAGGGGCACAAGCAGACCTGGTCAGCCAAGCCAATCCCCTGCTCCTACGACCCAGAACCGGACCCATAGCATCCCGTCTGACCGAATCCAAAGACATACACTCAAGAATCAAATGCTCCCGAGAGTAAACCTCCCCACATAGGGGGCACAGCTCTAACTCATCGGGGTCCCGTGTCGGTGCCCAAGGGCCTAGATGATAATGTCCAGTCATGAACCGAGCTACTAGAGTGAGGTCCTGCCGCCGCGCTACAGCTGCGTCGTCCGGGTACCACCCTCCTCCTCCAACATGCTGGAAGACGTCGAATAACTGTCGACCTGTCTCAGATGCTCTCCAGCGACGCTCCCACTCTGTCGTAAGAGCTCGCTCCACGCCATCTCGGATGAGTCGACGTCGGCCAGGCAGTGTCCGGGGGATGGTATGGCCTCGGACTGAACGCTGGAACCACGTGAAGCCCAGCTCATCCGGCGTCACATAGCTCCGGTGTAGCTCGAGCGGCTGGTCGCCCACGAGAATCGCCCTCCTCCTCCTCAGCATATACGTCACAAGTCGCTGTAGGATCTGTTGCCGTGCAGGCATGAGCCCCGCCAACACCAGGGATGCCTCAGTCGAGGTGAAGCGCTCGAGGCCGAACGCCATCCTGGCAGCGAGGGCCAGCGTCGAATCGAGGGAACTCAGTCGGTCCTGCAGACGTAACACTGAAGCCCAGACAGGAGAGCCAAAGAAGAGTCCTGGGAGGACGGCGCCCCGCACTAATCGCATAAAAAGACCAGGGCATAGCCCCCACTCGCACCCGACTATGCGCCGAAGCTGCCACAACCGAGCACGGGCACGTGCAATAACCTCGGTCAAATGTCTGTGCCAGGTGAGCCCCTCGTCAAACCATACCCCTAGGTACCGAACGGCCCTATCATGGGGTAAGGTCTCGCCATGGAGGCGAGCAATGAAAGACCCCCTCACTCTCACGTTCCGCCCCCTGAAGCATATACAAATACACTTTTGAGGGCTAAAGCGGATGCGGCAACGCTGCGCCCAGCTGTCAACCTCCCGGAGACCCCGTCTGAGCCTGAGGTCTATGAGTCCAGATCGGAACCTCACCGCCACCCAAAGGGCAAGGTCATCTGCGAAGCCCTGAGAACGCAACGCACGGATGCGCCTCAGGGACTGTAAAAGATCGTCGATAAAAATAAGAAACAGGGTCACAGAGAGGGGTGAACCCTGTGGAAGCCCGCACTCAGGCCTGACCTCCAACTCAGACTCCCCCACGCATAGCAGACACACGCGATCGGAAAGAAAGCTGCTCAGCCAGTAAACCATATACGGGTCCAACCCAATCCTCACAAGTTTCCGTACCAGCTCATCGTGCCAAACAGTATCGTACGCTGACTGAATATCCAATGTGATCGCCTGAACAATTTCGCCCCTCCTAAAGGCACTCACTATGTCCAGGGCCAATCTGGTGCACGCGTCAGTGACCTCCCGGCCAGCCCGAAAGCCATACTGGTGAGGGGCTAACACGTGAGTACGTTCGAGTGTTCGCATTAATCGAGTGTTCATCAGCTTTTCCAACACCTTCCCCAAGTTTGACAACAAGCTGATAGGTCTGTAAGAACGGGGGACCTCATACGAATCTTTCCCAGGCTTGCGAAGTGCAATGACCCGGGCCCTACGCCACGCCCTAGGGAAGTACGAACAGGCAAGGGAGGCATTGCAAATCAGCAAAAGCCAAGGAATCAAAACCATCATGCATTTCTTCAGGCATAGAACAGACACTCTATCTAATCCCGGTGCTGCAGAAACCCTAAGTCGCTTAATCGTCCGGCGAAGCTCCTCACTGGTCACAGGCTCATGCTCCGCGGGGCCAGGTGGTCGATGCGTGGCCCAGGACGTATCCGGCTCCTCCGCTGGTAGGTCTGGCGATGCTGGTGGCAGCGGTGGGAAGAAAGTCTTGGCCAAAGCGGCGGCTTTCTCCCGGTCGGTAGATGCAGTCCCGCTCTCAAGTTGTAGATCCTCCACCCCACGGTCGCCCGCTGGACGGGTGGCCTTGCGGTAGAGGCGCCAGTAGTCGTCAGTAGACGTGGACTCGCAAAGCTGTCGCCACGCCTCTCGTCGTGCCTCTGTCAGGCGTCGCCGGAATAGGCTGCGGGAACGAAGATACCTCTCTCTGTCCGTGCTGGCCCGGTAGCGCATCCAAAGTCGTCTGGCAGTCCTCATCTCGGTCCTCAATCGCGTCAGCTCCGGTGTCCACCCCGCTCGCGAGTAGGAGCAGATCCGCTTAACTGGAACGCATGCCTCCATGGTCTGCTGAATAGCAGCCGTCGTATGATCCACCGAACTGTCGATCTCCTCCGGGCCAGATAGAGGGCCCAGAGGGCTCCCACCCAGCCGCATGAGGAGCTGGCCATTGAAGGCCTCCCAATCTGTCTCCCGCCAGTTAAGGACCTGCCTAACTACAGCACGGCGTGGTCCCAGAGAAAGTCGTGTGACCACTGGAATGTGGTCAGAGCCAACCTCCAAATTCTCCATGACTCGCCATGAAACAACTCTGGACACAACAGTGGGGCTGCCAGCAGTGATATCGATCCAGGAAACCTGCCCTCTGTCCCCCCGAAAAGTGGGGGGCGAAGCACTGTTGTTCAGAACAATCAAATTCTCCTCTAATAAAATGTTTTCCACAAGTTCGCCAACTGCATTGAGCGGAATGCTCCCAGGCCCCCACAAAGGTGAGTGGCCATTGCAATCGGCGCACAATAAAATGCCTGGTGCTCGTTCTCGAGCAATCCCAAGAGAATGGGAGAGCTCAAGGTGGCCCTCTCCACTGGAATATTGGAGATAAGCCGACAGAATTGAGCACGAAAAACCAGAAGCTTGAATCACCACGCCACACACCCGTATGCACCCCAACTCCAACGGAAAGAGGCTAATGGATTCCTTGACGGCGATGGCCACTTGGGGTGAGAGTCCCCTTCCAAAGAGAAAGCGAAAACCCCCCCACTTGCCTCTAGGTAACTTGGCCTCCATTGGGGGGTCCTGTACGGCGACAATGTCCACCCCTTGCTCCCTCACGGCTTGCTCCAGTAGCCTCCAGACCGGCGGCGAGTTGCGTGCATTGAGTTGTAGTACTTTAATCATGATTCCTGGGGCCCACCCTTGGCGGATGGACCGGGCTCGGTGGTGCGGTGGTGGGCCTCAGATGCAGGCCCATCTGCGTGGCTGGCGGTTCCCGGGGCTCGATGGTACTGGCTGCTGTGGCTCCCCATGGCCCGGCAGAACTTGCAGTAAAACTGCGCCGGTACGTACTCCTTGACTCGGCGTCCGACAAAATCGAACATCATTTCTCCGCGCTGAATGAAGAACTGCGCCAAGTCGGGCGGGAGGTAGACGCGACAGGCCCGCGTCACCCGCGATTCTGCCGCCTCCTGCTCCTCTCCGCCTGTTGCCGCCCCCCCGCGAGGCGCGCGAGCCAGCAACCGGCGCACCTGAAGCGCCTTCAGTCGGGCAGCGTCCTCCGGACGCAGCAGCCGTGCAGAGCCACGCGCCAGTGCCGTGGCGACCGCCTCATCCGAGGCGCGCTGATCGATGCCGTACACCACCACCGAGGTGGCGGAGGGGGAG
This sequence comes from Ostreobium quekettii, assembly GCA_905146915.1. Classification (NCBI taxonomy): domain Eukaryota; kingdom Viridiplantae; phylum Chlorophyta; class Ulvophyceae; order Bryopsidales; family Ostreobiaceae; genus Ostreobium; species Ostreobium quekettii. Next base: position 34,609 of record CAJHUC010002207.1, read on the forward strand.
CGCATTGGCTCCGGGATCCATTCGCCTTCGACGCCAGGCACGGGGAATGCCCGGCGGGGGATGTATTGCAAGGCGGCGGCCGTAAGCTGAACCTTCCAGCCGTTGGTCGGTGTCCGATCGACGCGCTCCACCACGGAATGGGGGAGGCTGTCCGTCAGTTCGGGGATGCCGCGGAAATTTTCCGCGAAGCACTCCCCAAAGCGATGGGGATCAAGCGGCCTCTTGGCCGCGACGGGGTCGGTGGGCTTCAGGAAGACGGTGCGGCCGGCATCCCACTCGAAACGCGGCGGCCTGGGCGCCGGCATGGCGCCGGCTTGGGCCACCACGTCGCTCCACCGGCGCCCCGCGGCTGGGCGCAGAATGGCGCCCGGGGGGCCCGATTTTGCGGGCGGGTGGGTGGCGCCGCGCGAGGCCTCAGCAGCGCTCAGGGCGCTGCGGATCTTCTCGGCCTCCATTCCCATCATGAACGCCTCTAGGACGCTCAAAGCGTCCTCCGCGCGGTCGGCCAAGGCGAGGCCGCGGTCTCCATCCCGCTGGCCTGGAGGCCGACGCAGCTCCTCGCTCACGGCCCGCAGCGTCTTGCAGACGCGCCCGAACTGCGGGCCCAGGGCCTTCAGCGCGGCGGGGATGGGCTGCGCGGGCCCAATCCCCTCAGCGCGCTTTTTGGTTTTGGGCATGTTGTCCATGCCTTTTTGCTCTCCTCCGCCAGCGCCAGCGCCTTGGCCAACACCATGGCGCTTTGGCGCCGCCGTTCCCTCGCGTTCTGCCGCCGTTCCCTTGCCCTTTCCCTTGCGTTTCTTGGGGCCTGCCGTGGCCCAATCTTCGTCGTCAGAAAGGCGGCCCGCAGCCACCTCAGAATGCCGATCTTCGCCCCCATACTCGCTGCCTCGGGCGGAGCCCAAGGCCGGGGGCGTTGGGGCCCGTGCGCCCACCGATGATCTCCCTCGCGTAGCCGTCTTCGACGGTGTTCCCACGTAGATCTCGACCGCCTGGCTGCCGCCCCTCGCGCCGGCTCGGAGAGGCTGGAAGTCATCCTCATCGTACTCGGCTGCTAAGGCCCGTCGCTGGGCCTCAAGAACAGCCTTCGTTTCTCCTTTGGAAGCGCCAACCGTCTCCCAAACGCTCTTGGGTACATGAACCAGGGTGGTTCGGTTGGGAGCGTCGCCTTCGCGCCTCGAGAGCTCACGCCACAGTCTCTCCACCTTCTCAGACACTGTGCAGTCGCGGTAGACAACTCCGTAGAGTTGACACATAGACTTCAGCTTCTGGTCCGTCAGTTTCTCCAAGAGCCCGCGAGAAACGAGCTCCATGGCTGCTTGCCGCCGTCCCCAGGGAGGGGAGGCGAGGCGGCGCGCAGGAGGAGAATGTGTGTGTGTGTGTGTGTGTGTGTGTGTGTGTTTTTTTTTTTAATTCCAATGTATTACATCAAAAGATAAACAAAGGATCTCCCCCCACAAAGCGTAAAGTATACAAAGATCCTTTTCCAGCAGAAGCCGATGCAGGAACATAACCAGGAGATGAGAAGAGCATGAAGGTTCGTAGAAACATAATGTTCCTGTGGGGGAGTCCTCAGCACCAATGTGAAAAGTCATGTCAGATAGTGTGCATCATGTAATGTCCCAAATATCCCAGAGTGTTCAGAAACGTCCCCCAATGTACCCCATGTCCGTTGCTCAGTCTGATTCCCAGCATCGATCATAACCCTGGCGAGACAAAGAAACAACCTCTCTCAATGTTCAGTACATGCACGTCGAGTGGCCCGTAGAAACCTGGCCAAGAAGGGGCGACCATGGCCAGAGAGAAACTCCCAAGTCCAATCACCATGGCCACATGTCAAGTGTTGGATCTCACTGGTTAGCTGCTGCCGCAAAAAAGCAAAACGTGGGCAATTGAAAAGTCGGTGGTTTCTGTCATCAAGAGGATGGTGACACCATGTGCAATGGGGGTCATCGATCAGGTGGAAGCGATGGAGATATGCATTAGTAGGATAGTGGCCCGTGAGGAACTGAGCCACTAGAGACACATCACGGCGTGAGAGGTCTTGGGTCCAACTCAAAGAGCGGGAAAACCGAGGCATGACTGCGTATAGCTGGCGACCACAAACAGAAGTACGCCACAATGCCTCAAGGCGAGAGACATAGTGCTGACGAATTGAGGTTTTCAATGTCCGATGGGAATGTGGGACAGAGATGAGCTCAAATTGGTCAGGATCAGTGGCCGCCTGATGAGCTATAAAGTCTGCAGCATCATGTTCACTAATGCCGATGTGTCCAGGGATCCACCATAGTCGAAGGCAGGAATTGTAGGCATGTAAGTTCAACAAGGCTTGGCGAGTGGAGATTGCAATTTGGTGGCCACCTTGTCGACACTGGATGGCTTGTAAGGCAGACATGGGGTCACAGACAATAGTGCACCGACGAAAGGGGGCAAATTGTGGTGCATGACGACAGGCGAGGAGTAGGGCAATCAATTCCGCGTGTGTGCTAGAATGATAGCCCATGAAGCGTACAGCAGTCGAATGACCAATGGTGTCTGTGCCTCTGAAAAAGACAGCAGATGAGCCACATGAGTGCGTATGGGGATGAGGAGTTAGTGACCCATCTGTGAATATCCAAAGGTGGTCAGGTGTAGAAGCAGCGCGTGCATGGCAGACACAATCCAATGCCGTTTCCCTATCAAAGAGAGAGGGGGAAAGGCAAGAATCATCAAAAGTGGGGTCAGTGTACCACCAAGAGCGCTTTTCAACATTTTGAAGAATGTGGAGTGGAAGGTGAGTGGGAAGGGCTGCGAGTTCAGATTGAAGAATATCAACTGGCGCCATCGTATTGTTGACTCCATGTGTGCAAGGAGTCAACTGAAGCATATCATGCCCGTAGGTCAGGTGTCGAAGGTAGAACTCGACAAGATGCTGTCGAATATATAAATCAGCGGGCATGAAGCCAGCAATAAATCGAGCGGCATCATGTGATGTCGTCCGATAGATGCCCATAATAGCGATGGCTGCTTGGCGAAGTACAGCATTGATGGGAGCTAACTTGGATGGAAAACGAACAATAGATGACCAAGCGGGAGATGCATAGAACAGAATGGGGAGGATCGTCGCCTCAATCATGCGTCGGGCGATGATCGGATGAAAACCCCATGTGGTGGCCAGACCCAAATATAAACGTTGGAGCTTGGTCTTGGCCTTCTGTACTATGTATCTAATATGTGTGTCCCAAGATAACTTTGAGTCCACCATAACGCCCAGATAACGCATCGAGGGGACACACTCAAGAGGAGTGCCTCCAAGAGAGAATGAGTATGGAGGAGCTCGAACACGCCCTATGATCATGAATTTGCATTTGTCGATGCCAAATGTAGCTTTCCAACAATATGCCCAATGGGTGAGAGTGTGTGCTACCTGTGGTCCCAAAGCATCTCTAGAGGAATCACGAGGGAGCCGCCAATAAACAGACACGTCATCTGCATATGCTTGTGAAGATACTCCTGGAATGACAGAGAGATCTTCAAGCAAGTCTTGGATATAGATCAGGAAAAGGATTGGTGACAATGGGGATCCTTGAGGTACACCCATAAAAAGATGAGGGGTGAGAAAAGCAGTTCCCACTTGAAATTGAGCAGAGCGGTTGGTTAGAAACGATGCAATCCAACCGACAAGAGGGGCAGAGACGTGAAGGCGGATCAATTTGTGAAGGAGGCCGGTGTGCCAGACTCGATCATAAGCACCCTGAATATCAAGTTTGAGTGCCATAAGTCGATTACGAGTCTTGAGCGCAGTGGTGGCAGCTGAAACAAAATTCCATAAGGCCCATTCTGTGGCACGGGCCTTTCGGAAGCCGAATTGATGAGGAGAAAGGAGGGAATTCCGTTCAAGGTAGTGGGTCAATCGCCTCGTGACTATATGCTCAAGTGCCTTAGAGATGCATAGAAGTAAGCTGATAGGGCGAAAGCCCTTAGGGACCGACAGATCCGCACCTGGTTTGGGCACAACGGTTGCAATTTTCCAGATAGGAGGAACATAGCGAAGACGAAGTGAGGCAGTATAGAGAGCCAAAAGATGTGGCCTGAGGATGTCCTCACATTGACGCAAAGCCATCAATGGAATGTGGTCTGGCCCAGGGGCTTTCCAAGGAGAAGAGGCGAAAAGTGCCTCGTGGAGCTCAATTGGTGTAATAGGCTCTGCATCAATCTGACGAGTATCCCGGAGAAAAGAACGAACATTGGATGCAACTTGAAGATGAAAATCGTCATCAGGAGGAGCGGTGGTGGGAAAGAATCGATGAGCCAATGCCTCTGCTTTCCCTTGGTCATCCGTGATATGATGGCCATCCACAATCAATTCTTGGATCTCGTCAGTTCGTCTTGCACGCATGATCTTTTTGAATGATGTCCAATAATCAGAAAAGGGCGTGTTTTCACATAAATCTTTCCAACTTTCTCTCTTTGCCTTGAAGATATTATTTTTCAATTCCCGCTTGGCATCGTTTAGTGTTCGTTTGTTATCAGAAGTAGGGTGTTTGATCCATTCTTTTTTGCACTGAATAACCTTCGACCGTAGTTCTCCAAGGTAGGGAGACCACCACGGGTTGGAGAACTGACAAAGGTGTTTAATAGGGACATGAGATGTGATCACTTTCTGAAAAGAATCAGAAAGGATCATGGTGTAAGCGTCAACGTCCGTTGGTCGAAGGAGGGGTGTCCAAGGTTGTAAAGATTCAGAGAGAGTGAATGCAAGAGCAGATCTGAATCTTGGCCAGCAGACGTGTTTCCAGTCGAGAGTGGGTTTGACAACACGGGGGAGAGTGAGGGAGAGGGAATAAGAAAGAGGGTGATGATCTGAAATCAGAGTTGTATCTCGGAGTACTTCCCAGTGATGGATATAAGGTGCAAACTTGGGAGATGCAAAGGTGGCATCTATCCAAGATGCAAACCCTTGATCAGAGATGAAGGTGGGAGGAGAAGGCCATTTATTCATGACCAAAAACTGGTGTGTGAGGACAAAATCTTCGACTTGCTGTCCCAATGGATTGGGAAGTTGGTCTGGAGGTCCCCACCATGGACTATGCCCGTTAACATCAGCTCCCACTATGATTTGGGGGGTAGAAGCAAAGATGCTTGTCACATAAGAGGCCAAAGCAGAAAGGCCATCTGCAGAGGTGGGATGAATGTACGCCGAGATAAAAGCAACGGAACCTAAATTGGAAGAAATAAAAATGCCACAAACTCGAGGAGAATCAGAAGGAATCGGCCGAGGGCGAAGAGAAGTTTTGGCGAGAATTGCAGCAAAAGGTGGTGACAATGAAACATGCGATTGTGATGAATCCGTGGAAGGAAAGAAAAGAGAGTGTCCACGGATGACTTGCCTACCAGAAAGAATGTTGGTAGGCGGTTCTTGGAGGAGAATTATATCATAGTCATTTTCTTGAAGGAATTGTGAGAGCAAAAAGGTGTTCATTTTGTTGTGTTGCATGTTCCATTGTAAGACCTTGAGATCCTTGGTCTTCATTGTGGATTTGGGAGACATTTAGTGGGAAGATGGAGGGTGAGTGGGTGGGTGGGCCGATGTATGAGAGCGGGTGGTCTCGAGTACGGGTTCCCCATGCAGTACGGGGTCACCCGGGTCGCCCGCGTCGGTCGGATGACACATGAAGGTGATGTGCCGCGACGTCCCCGCGGGGAGCTGTCGGAAGCTGTGACTCATACATCTGGCCCCGTGGGGGCGCGGAGGCGCCTGCAGAGGCAGCTCCGGGGCGCGCG
>CAJHUC010002208.1:0-42422 GCA_905146915.1 Ostreobium quekettii
AGGTCCTCCCTGTTCCCCATTCCCACAGAACTATCAGGACCTCTATCAGACGCTACTATGCCTCCCGTTTGGAGGCATTGTGGGATACCTCCCCACATGGCCGTCAGCTATACGATGTTATGCCTCGGTTCTCTCGATCCTTGAGTTGGACTGAGGGTCTTTCCCACAATGATGTATCTACAGTGGCTCAATTTCTGACGGGCCACTACCCCACAAACCAGTATTTACATCGGTTCCATATTATCAATGACTCACAGTGCACATGGTGTCACTCGCCCATAGATGACAGAGATCACAGACTATTCCATTGTCCCCATTTTGCACTTCTGCGGCAGCAGCTGGCCAGTGAGATCCGTGACTTGACACGTGGACAGCATGATTGGAGTTGGGCTTATCTTGCAGGCTTGGGACGCCCATTCTTGGCTCGTTTCCTGAGGGCTTTTCGAAGGACCACTACGCATTGATTGCTTGATCTTTCCCATTGAGAGAGGCTATTGTTTGTCGAGACTGGGAAAGTTCGACGCTGGAAGTCAGACAGGGCATGGGATATGAGACATATTGGCACACTCCGGGAGACTTTGGGACAGCTTGGGACAACTTGGGACATCTTGGGACATTCTGGGATATTTGGGACATGACCTGATACATTCTCCTCCTGACTGAACATTTTGCCCTGCTGCTTGGGACTCCCCTGCAGGAACATTCTGGCCTCTACGAACAATGCTGGCATCTTGCTTTCTTTTTGTTTGGGATCCTACATCGGCTCCTGCTGGAAAAGGATCCTACTATACTTTGAGAGTTGCCGGGGAGTTCCCTCGTTTTCACACATCTGTAATACATTTGGAATTAAACATATATATATATATATATATGTATATATGTATATACATAGATAAATCAACATATACAAAGAGCCGCAAGGACAAGAAGGAGAAAAGCGTTGAACTGCGCATGAACACGAGTAGGCCGAGTCCCGACATACATAACCTAACTAAACAAGGGAAATACTAGGGAGGCAAGAGGCATGAAGGGCGATAAGCGAACGTCCTCAACCGTAACTTAAGCGGCGACACACGAAGCTTAATTACAAAATACTGCCAAATCCTCGATACTTAATGGAATGACCTGAAATTTTGAACGTATACTCCCAAGACATAGACATACCGTTGGTATAAATTTCATTGAAAAATAATGCATTTATGATGTAGATGTAGGGTGGCAAAGTCGTAGAGGACAATTCATCTTGGACGGAGGAAGTATTATTTTTTTCATGTGCACGAGACCGTTCGAATGAGTGCACAGGAAACAATGACCAGAATACCCTAGGCAAAGAGCTATGTGTCAGCAGCACGTGCTGGTGAGGCACAGGGCGGGGCAGCCCAACCGCTTGTTGGCGGTGCCTTGGTTGCCCAGCGATTGACCGCAGTTTGACCGCCGATTGACCGGCGCCATAGTAGGCGATCGTTCCGCGACACGAGTTAGCGCCCAGGAACGAGCGAGCAAGAGGGTGGCTGAAGAGCTGTTCATGCTGGGAGGGCCGCGGGCAAGGCACAAGGCGGGGCAGCCCAGGCGCTGCCTAACGGCGCGTGGCTGCGATTGACCGCAGGTTGACCGCCGATTGACCTCTGCCATACCATGTGATCTCGGTGGCCAAACCGGTTGTGGTCGTCGCCACTTGGGACAAAAGGGGCGCTAAAGACGGTCCACAAGCACAACATAGTGCCTCTCATGTACTCGCTCGTGGCACCCATGCGCCCTCAACAAACGTGGGTGTGGAGCTTCCTAGGCAGGCGGTCATGCCACTCGTGGCCAACTAAATTGGCAGCCGAAGGGTAAGTGCTATAACAGGCAAGCACCACAACCATGTAAGGGCCAATGCTCGCTGGCGCTTTGGCACAACAAAATGATTGAATTGGGTGGATCAGAAGCGGGGGGCAAGGCGCCAAGAATAGTGTCACCGCTACCTCCACCTGGCAGCAAGCAACGGTAGGGTCATGGTCAGGGCTGTGGCATTGGGTAGGGAGGGAATGACAACAACAAGGCGCCCGGCTAGAGGAGCAACCACCAAACGGAGTTTGTGGTTTGGTGGTGCAAGCATTCGCACCTAATCGCCAAACGGGGGGCTACTTTGCAGGTGCTGTGGTACCTGCTGGAGGACCGCACCTTTTTTTTCACTTATTCATGCATGGCTGCAGTTTTTGCATGTTGTTGTGCCTTTGCCACCCACACCTACGCTAGCTATCGCGCCTCGCATCGCCATGTATTTTCTGTCGTGCCAATACCTTGAGAGGCCTAGAGGGGCACACACAACCGACAGGGATGCCTAGATGCTCGGGGGCGGACATATTGGCGCCTGTCACCATTGAGAATGCAATCTACACCATGCCTCTTTCCGCCATTCCGCACCCCCACACAGGTGGCGGGGATGGTTATATCCATGGTGGGTAGGAATAGTGGTATCTATTGCCATTAAGGCAAGAGATTTGCATTCCGCAGCAAGCCGCTCTTTTCCATTCCACACCCACGAGGTGCCCATTGGACCACTCTTGCCGATTCTGGCCTCTTTCCGTAATTCAGATGCCATTTTCATGGGGGAACATTGGGGCAACGGATTGGATGGGCTTGGTGGCCTTGGCCATCCAAGTTATTAATTGAAAATCCCCAACAATTTTGTTTGAAACAAAATTCTCTAATCGCATTAAGCCATTCTCTATTTTTCCTAGGCTGTTGTAACCCAAAAAAATTTGGAAATGCATGATACACACGTCCTCTCAAACAAACTCAGATTTGCTATAAAAATGACTTTGTTAACTCCAAACCGGTGCAACTTCCTCACCTCACATGCCAATTCTCTTTATGGGATGCTTCATGGAGTGGATCCAATGCATTCATATGCCATTTAATCCCACGATGGACTGCTCCAGCGTCTCAAACACTGAATTCAATACGTTGTGTATACCTGCAGCACAGGACTAAACTTACACAATTACAAAGCATTTTCTTTGATCTTCTATCTCTCTTTCTCAGTGCTTTTGTCTAATCGAATTCGTAATTACGAACCTAATTCTGATTCACAAATTCTAATCATGATTCTTTCTTTGCTTTGTAACAGCCCCACCCTATCTTGATGTGGCCCAACACGGTTCCTGTTGGGATCCGCAAGACTTGTCCAAGCCACCCGCCCAACACCACCCCCATTCCCACCCCCTCCATTCCCACTCCCAGGCCCTCCATCATGGGTCCGGCTTGGGTGAAGGTTACAATTGAATTCAATGACAGTACGACAGTTGTCTACACAAACACCCCTGGCTTGTGTAATACATTGGAATTCAAAAAAAAATACCCCTGGCAGCGGCTTGAAGATCAAGTAGATCTACACTGGCTTTTGGAGGCCGCTTATGAGACAACACCGCCTTCATTCGCTTATCGAGACAGTATTCCTCTACACCAACAAACAAATTCCATAGCGCAAGTAAAAATGCGCGTGGACGTACTGCCCTGGAATATGTGAATTGCTTGCAAACTATAAGTTGCACATTTGTTCTCACATACCAGGTTTTAACTCAGACAACCATTGGTGAAATGGCAGCACTGTCTTCTCTCAGATCCATTCTCTCAGATCCATTCCTGCAGGTGCCGTTGTCGCCCAAGTCCTTGTTGTCCAACATTGACTTCATTCATCGCTCAAGAGGGAGAAAGTTCCCAAACAAGTGGATGCCCTATAACAAGAAGAAGGCTTTTCTTGCAAAAGCAGACCAGTCCAAGCCCAACGCTCCCCTATCCGTCATGGCATGTTTTTGAGGTTTTGGCAACGTTGCCTACTCAGTGCAAACAGGGATGACCTTTGATATTGATTGTGTTGCCAATCTGGTCAACATCGCTTACCATGGCTTTTATCATCGCATTTCCAAATCATTGCAATCGCAACAATTCAACCGTTTCCCCCTTCAAACAAGTTTGAAGTTGTATGGCATTGTTAGCCAATGTTGCTAAGTCATCCTGAAATCGAAATAAGGATTGACACTAGGGGGAGTGAAGGGGGGGGGGGGAGGTCTAAGCTTAACGTCACATTGACACTAAGCATACAAAATTCAAAATAGTTTCTTCCCTTACCTATCTTTTTCTTCATGTCGCTTGCAGTGTGCGCTCATCTTCTCATGCGAGGAATAGAGTCTGGCACACACCTGCTCAGGAGGGGTTGCCCTTTGCCCGACCTGTGTGCTTCCCATGTGTAACAAATCTTTTGCTGGCGCAACCCCTATTTTTAGGTTGATCCAATTGCTGATGCCGGCGCGATTCAGCATCATCACTTAATAACGTGAAGCAACATCAAGAGGTTTTAGAGGAACGCAAATAGCCAAGGTTGCAGCAATTATGTGTGGTTGGAAAGTGGGAGGCTTGAAGCGAAGATGGGCGACAGGGACAGCCATGGAGGCTGCCAGTGGAGGCATTTGAGGGGCATCCTTTACGACTGAACGCTTGAGGGATGTTTTTAAACAATTCACGACTTGTTTACCATTGTTTTAGCTGCAGTTTGGGCCTCTTCTTAGCCCATGTCGATTTTTGGTCAATTGCATAATTTCTTGGCGTCACAAGTCTGGAGCCCATTCCCTCATTCCCTCGCATCAATTTGACGCAAAGCACAACAAACTCAACACAGTGCGTTCCCTTCATGAGACCGGCTCCATGCTGGCACATCATGAACATCGGGTCATTATATTGCCCACACACACAGTTCCCGCGCCCCAGGACGGAGCTGGCCTGAGGGACCGCAATGAACGAAGTCGGGAATCATCCCACACCGGAACCTGAAATCAAATCGGGCGTCGCAGCACCCGACGCCTCCTCCCTTCCCATTCGGCTTCTAGCGCCCACAGAGACGCGCGGTGCCAACCCCACCGCCCCCGATGCAGCCGCCCCCGTCACCTAGCACACGCACTTCTAGGCAGACCTGCAACACCCACGGTTCAGCAGCGCCATCCGTCCATTGTTCCTTCTGATCAAGACGCACCATGCCCGTGGCCCTGCGCTCCGATCACATGTTCATGGCACCTATAAGGATCAATTCAGAGAGGCACGCGGGGACATGTTCCTGAAATCATGGCCTCAGCATTCAAAAGCTCGAATCGCCGTTCGTTCAAGGCCGATTCGCGTCGCGCCAACACTCGCATCAGCACTCCCACGACACGGATGCAGCACTCTGGATCCGGGCGACCAGTCGCAAAAGGCGTGGCCTTCTATCCTGAGCTTCTAAAATGGACGGCACCTCATTTGGACTCCGTCGCGACCTTCAAATACGCGACGATGTCCACCCTATCCTTGGGATCCCGCACTCCCGGGACGGGCTTCTTCGTCCCGGGAATGTATGCCTTTGGGTCAGTCAAGTAGTCGAACAGCGTCTCTTCGCCCCAGGTCACCTTCTTGGCCTTGTTCGCCTTTGAGTACTTGTAACCAGGCGCGCTGCCGCACTGTCGCCCAAAGAGGCCGCCAAGGTTGGGCCCGAATCTGTGGGCGCCCTTCGGCTCCACAGTGTGGCAGTGAGAGCAGTGCTCCTTGAAGAGTTCCGCCCCCCGCACGGCGTCCCCGGCGTCCGCGGCGTCCGCACTCGCCATCACCGACTCGGAACAGACAGTCGCCGGCTGTGCCTGAGTGGGTGCCGATTGGTTGCGCAGGGACGCTGGGCAAGGGTGGCACTGCTGGCGCTGAGCAACGTCATCGTTTCAGCATCTTTATCCTTCTAAGGTTCGCGCTTCACGATTCGCGGGGGAGCTCCTCTGTTCGTACCATGGTGTAATACACTTGGAATTCAAAAATAAATCCTTTAGTGGCACTGTACAGGCAGTACAACAGCACGGTTGGACGCAACGCATTCACTGAAGAGACAGTTCCGTTGCTCCCACTATTCTTCTGGCAGTTTCAGTGTCCCATAAATCCCACCACCAAAACACCAAAACACCCCAGACGGGGGATTCAGCAAAAGACGGACGGGGACATATATTATCGCAACTCAATGCCATCGCAAGCCTAGTCTATGGCGGCCAAGTGGTGGGATATGGACATGGGGTAGCTTGCGGGTTCGTATCTGGGAATAGGATAGCGCAAGGGGAAGTCCTTGACAGGCGATCAAGTTGATGAAAGCAACCCTGCATGGCTCCCCAACGCGATATCCAAAGGTTAGACCAAGCGAGGCGATGAACGCGACCACAAATGCTCTAAGACAGGATGCGACACCACATATGTTTATTTGAGGACCTCAAGTTCAGGTGCAAGTCACCTGGCTGCTGAAGTGGTTGTGGCTGCTTGGAACACATTGGCGAGGAGAATAGAGGAATTGTTCTAATCTGGCCCTAGGGCTGTAAACAGCATGATCCGTTGGTAGACTTGACTTCAACTGCAAGAACCCCAGTGTGGATGTTTGGCTCACATCTTCCATTTCACAGTTACACGGTGCAAAAACTCTGTTGCATCTTGTTGTGTCCATGTTGAAACGGCCCACTGGCCTGAAGACTCAGCCAACATTGCATCCTCTTCCACTGGGGGACCGGGGGTTGCGCAGCTGCCAGCCATGTTCACCTCACCTGTGTGCAGAGCAGGGCTCACAGGACGAGACGATCAAATACAATGGTGGCGGCTGGGTAGCCCCAAGTGCATAGTGCCATTGCACTTGGAAGCATACGCGTGGCTGTTCATACAGCCAACTTCAACACAACACCCAAGGGACACAGCATTCAGTGCATGGCCTCACACATATCGCAGATCCCATCTTGCTCATGCAATTGGCCACTCACTGCAGGGCGAACAACCCCACAATCTGCAGCATGCGACAAAAATTCCAATCTGATCTGTGCATATGTACTATGAGAAATGCCACATGTATGGTTGCATTGGTTTAGCTGTTCGGATGCAGCAGGCGGTTTGAACATTCCTTTGCAGGAGAAGGACTACAAGGCGGCACACCACTGATCGCTATAGCCACATCTGCTGACATTGTGTCCAGGTGACACTGCGATGGCAGACCGATTGTTGTGTTACAAAAGAATGTACATATTCAGCAGCAGATGCCTGATCCCTTGTCACAAACCACTCACACTACAGAAAATCAACAGGGCCCAATTTACAGTCAGTCTCACACTCTCCAACAACCACAAGATCCTATTCCCAAACCCTTCTCCCCTCATCTGTTCACCTACTTCAGGTATGGTCAGCTTTGCGTGGACAACTGCACCATCTGTGTGTCCTCAGGGTGCTTCTCTCTGATGAGGTTCGTCGGCTCGCTCAGCACATACTTGGGCAAATCGTATTTCCAACCTGCAGGATGAAACAGGAGTTTCATGCCATTGCAGACAAAAGGGCCTTTCAGGTATTGTGCCAATGCCTGTGGTTCGTGAATGGACACTATTTCGGGTTCTTGTTGTCAGAATGGTGTTGCTAACACTGCATTTACTCCATACTCTATAGGCACAGGGGCGGCCGCAATGCCTTGTCACATCCTTTGACCCTTGCAATCAAAGAACTCACTGCTGCAGTCAATTACACCATGATACTATGTCCAGTGTGGCAGTACCTCTCTCGTCATAGCAAACTGTCAGGTCATCAGCACCGACAATGATTCCAGCGCCCTCGATGATGGCATCCTTCATTGACTTCTCTGCTTCCACCATGGCCTTCAGCGCATCCCAGATGACTGGGGACACAAAGCACACCATCTTTGGAAACTTGTAGCCAAAACAAAAGAAAAAGAAACAAAAGGGACTTGGTGTAGGTGGGATTGCAGGAAGCAAATGTGCTCTGAGCAGCCCACATAGTCCTACAACGGCAACTGATGTCTATTGACGATGCTGCTGGAAAAATGCCTTATCCTGCTTAATTTGAGCTCAATCTGCAAGCTGTCTCGAGCTGCCAGCACATAGCACAGACAGGGCAGAACCTCTCAAGTACAGCTTGGTTGAGCAAATTAAACTAACAATAAACATCCAGAGGAAGATTCAACACGCAGAAAGATAACATCCCAGCAGCCTTTAGCACTCACAGTATTGAGCACGCAATACCAAAGGAAACATGTACTTCAGTGCATGTTTATGGCGATTGTATGCATAAATACACATGTCCAAGAGTGTACTTTCTTGGTCTCAAGGGGATGGCTCCTGCAGCAGCACATGCAAAGGAACAGTAGCAGATTACTCGTAGCTGTTGTGGGATCGGGCGCCCCATCAAGATAGTCGATCCACAGCAGCACACAAATTACAGCAACACTAAGGTACTGGACACCATGAATGCACTCTGCAGCTTCCTCTCTCTGGAACAAATGACCAGAGGCCATGAGGCACAATTGAGCGTACTTCCGTTCTTTCTACATCTAGCATCATGTGTGTTGGAACCGGAATGGAAGAGGAGAGAGGAGCGGAAGAGGACAGCTGCGCACTGTTGGCGTGTTTGTTTGTGATTTTCAAGCAAGTGCCACAGCCAGCTGTAGGAGCTCACCTTCCTTTTAATGTGTCTCCATCATCTTTGCATTAGCCATTCAGAGGTTGAATTGGGAAGCAGAGCCAACAAGCTGTCACCGCTATGGTGGGCCCTTTGGGCCTGGGTTTCGCTGCCATTGTCTACACGTCGCATATGCAACAAGTGGTGTGCGGAACTGTGCTCGTGAGGAAACGATCAAAAGTGTGCTGGATGCCTCCGTGCCCGTGGCCATTTCAAACGTCTAGGCTTGGATTTGTCATGTTGTGTTGACAAATGGCAATCATGGGAAGTTTGTCGAGTTGGTTCCGCAGAATGGGCACTCCAGTTTGCGTGGAGCGACTTGGAGGGAAGCAATCAACTCGATGTGGCCCCCAGTTACCCCCGACCCACCCTGCGCCCAGACCAAGGCCAAGGAAGACGGCGCAGGAGCAATCAACAGCAAAGAAAGCCACAACGGACAGTGATTGGCACCCGCTGCTGGCTGGTCCGTGCTGTGGCGAGGAGTTGAGATCGATGCCTCTCGCGTTGCGCTGGGAGCCGGCTACACGGGCAGCAACCAGGCCGCCGATATTGAACAAGATCATCGCCCGCATCGAAGTCTTCCTGGTCCAAGGCTTGGTGCTGGGGCTTGACGGGAGCATTCTGAGCTTAGTCAGACCGTCGTCCCAGCCCACTTGCACGACGGGTTCGAAGCGAACGCACCCACCTCTATCTCCGCCATAGTGTGGCTGCGTGTCCCAGAACTCCTCGCGCATAGCGCGCAGTTTGGACTCCGGCATCGGCTTGTCAGCCTTCCATTTCGCCCTCCTGTACTTTCTGCCGCTGGGCTTGCTCCTGGTGCTGGCTTTCGATGGCAAGCAACCCATAAAGCGCGGTGGGCGGTGGCCCAACGGTTCTACTTCATCACCGTTCCTGTCGTTGCAGGTGCCGGCAGCAGGTTCACAACTTTTGCGTTCCGCGTCGACGAGCGCCCAAAGGCTTGCGCAGCAGTGTATGCACACAGAACAGGAGAATGCGACCTTGGTTGCGATCTCCAGTTTTGTAGGTCAAGGGAGGGTCGCTGAGCCTGGATGTTACGTGTTGCTTTCTCAGTGTTTGGCATGGGGTGCGTGTGCCGCAGCGACAACCGATCTTGACGGCCGGGGTGGCCAGGAGAGTACAGCAACACGACGGTGCTCTGACCTGCCACGTCCTTGCTTGTGAGACCCCTTCATTCCACCACTTGTGGTACAATGTGTACCTTGCACCAATGTGGTGGTGTTGAAAAGAAAGCACCATACACACGTACCGCCATGACTAACAATTATTGCGTTGCATCCATTGTTACTCTGCGACCAGATATCTGGCTTGCAACATCTAGGCCGCTGAGGCCTCAAGGGTGATGTGCATGCACGCAGTTACAATTAATGTTCTTTCTCCTAACACAATGAAAGTATTGAATATAAAATCTTGAAAAATAAAATATGTACTAAAACAACCTCAGAGTAAACCTTAACTGGGTTAGTTCCCATTAACTTTCTGCAGCAAAGTACTTATCAACGCCCTAGCATAGTTAGGAGCCTTTGTCTAAGGTGAGTATTACGCACAAGCCTAGTGTGGGGGATACCCTGCCTTGGTCTCCTGGTGTGGGCAACGCCTTGCCCATGATATGTAAGAGTTCCCTGGTTTAGATATTACATTACCTCCTCCATCCCATATTAAATGTCCTCTATTTCAAAGACAAAATTTATTACAAAGAATGCATCAAAAGTACAAAACAATATCAGAATCAGAAAGATTGGTCCAAAAACCCTTAACTACCAATTCTCAAGGGAAAAAAATTCAGCCCTAACCCCTCTGAGCAGCCTCCAAAATACCCCTTGCCCGGCCCAAAAAATGTGCATTCATATTCCACGTCCACGGGGGATCTCTGCGCATCTGGCTGCTCCCATCCTCGCATGCAACAAGCCAAAGTCGTTGCCACCATCATTGTAAGGGTTAGTCCTGGTACATTGTATATTATAAGCTGGTTGGGAACAACGCATTGTAAAATAGGGTTCTTCATGGGACGGTGTATAATAGGAGCCAGGGCTAGTACTTAAAAAAAGGGAGGAAAGCAACAATTTGGGTGTTTCGTTAACTCTGGGACTGAGAGGGGAGATACTACAGGGAGGCACCGTGTTACGCACACTGGCCTGATGTGGGGGACGCCCTACTAACGGCCCCTTGGTGTGGCGGATGCCCTGCCCAAGGTATGGTGAAATATCCCCAACCCGCTTAACGATATTATACGATATGGGAATAGGTTGGGGTGGTCCCACCTAGGTCCCCGTAAGGACCTAGGTGCCCGGCGAGGCGGGTCCGTGGCTCACAGAGGGCAGGAGCCCCACACTAACAACCTTCACGTAGCACACCGTGTTGGTCAGCACAGTGGGAGACAATTCTCGGGACCAATGGGTCGGTGGGACGGAAGGACAAGGGACGGGAATTCAAATTACGAACCTGGTAGGTATGCCAGAATTAGGGTGACTCACCCTATTTTGGCATGACCTTTGGGATGCTTTGGGATGGCGGGTATATATACTAGACGTGGCCGCTCAGCTTTTTTTCTGTTATTTTCTGTTTGTACTTTTTTTGAACATGAGTATTCCGTCCGTCGATTTTCCGTCACTTTGCCGGGGCCGGGTTTCCGTAGGCATTCATGCCACATCAGCTTTCAATTTTCTGGCTCTGGAGCTGTCCGTCAAGGGGGTGTTTGCAGCCAGCGGCTTCTGTAAAAAGTGTTTTTTTTCCGTTGCCTTTCCTGGCGTTCCGTTGCCATCCGTCACGGAATTTGAGATTCTGGTAGTATTCCGTTGGTCAACGGCGGTTTCTGTTGGAGGCAATTTTTGCCTGTACATACGGGGCCACAGCAGTGATATAACGAGGTGCAATATTAATACATGTATAAACAATGCATGTCTCCCTATTTGCAGTCCACGCCATCATAAGTGCTACCTCGGCCGGTACTCCTTGCCAGACAGGGGACGCGAACCGCTGTTCTTTCCCAGCCATCCCTTGCAAACGCTACACTACTTACATAAACACACACCGGGCCCAAAGGCAATCCCCCGCTGCGTTTTCCCGGCCAACCCACGGCCGGTACTCCTTGCCAGACAGGGGACGCGAACCGTGGTTCTTTCCCAGCCATCCCTTGCAAACGCTACACTATTTACATAAACACACACCGGGCCCAAAGGCAATCCCCCGCTGCGTTTTCCCGGCCAACCCACGGCCGGTACTCGCTGCGGTAATGAATGGCTAGTAATCCTTTGCAGCAACTATAACAAAATTCATCATGGCGAACCGTCTGATGACTTGGACTTGGACTGTGGTGTGGTTTTTGATGACGTCTTGGACTTCCTGTGCTCAGTTGGACGCCTCCATACCCTGGTGCGTGCTCCCATGCTCCTTCTACGCTTCTTTTTCTTTGCGCGGCGGTCTTCCCACCCTTGACGTTGCATGTACCATCACACCGTACGGGCCCGTGTAGCAAGATAACATATGTATGACAACACGTTCAGGAAAGTTCATCATCTACCAGTGCCCCATATTCCATTTCCATATTCATCGCTTGTGGGCATCCGCACGATGGCGCTTGGGCCTAATACAACCTGCAGTCACTGCACTGCACTGGCAGAGGCAAATATTGGACATGATAGCACAGCATTTCCCGGCCGATGGGCGGCCGGTACTCTACCCTTCCCGGCCAAGGACGGCCGGTACTGAGGCCACTTAGACCAACAACTGCCAGCATCGCAGGAATACAAGGAAAACAAAGCTCTATCACATGGGAGCCGTGCAGCAACGTAACATATGCATGACAGACATTTAAAAAAGTGCACCGTCCACCATTAACTTTTGTTCCAGTGCATACAACACCTAACTGCAGACACCAACACCAATATGTAACAACTTTGAAGCCTAGGAATCCAAGGTTAGCTTACGTTTTCTCTTCCTTGTTGAGGCTGCCGGGGCGCCGCCCTTGGGGGTCCCGGCCTCGGCGCCTTCCGTAGCGTTCATCTGGCTGCCTGCGCATGCCACACACAAAAAGGTACACATTCAGCAAGATGTCCATGCACCAAAAGAGAGAAATAGCACCAATAGGGACACGATGGGAGAAGCAGCAGCTGGCCATGCACACCGCGAGCCCAGCAACAGCGGCTTTTTCCCAGTCAAGCCGCGGCCAGTACTCCAGCCGGGCACAACAGCACTCCCCTCGCCCCACCCCGACACGATCTTGGAGAAGCAGCAGCCGCCCATGCACACCACGAGCCCAGCAACAGTGCCTCTTTCCCGGCCAAGCCACGGCCGGTACTCCAGCCGAGCAGAACCGCATTCTCCCCGACCCACCCCGACACGATCTTGGAGAAGCGGCAGTCGCCCATTTCAGCCCCCTACCTGCATTATCCCCTGGTGTGGCGTGCTCACGGCCGGAGCCTGCATTGGGAACATAAAACACGTTACCAAACGCCCATCCACACCGCACCTTCACAAAACAACAGCCCTTTCCTGGCCAAGTTGCGGCCAGTACTCCAGGCGAGCACAACAACAATTCCCCCGCCCCACCCCCACATGAACTCGGAGAAGTAACAGCCGCCCATGCACACCACAAGCCCAATAACAGTGGCTTTTTCCCAGCCAAGCCGCGGCCGGTACTCCAGTCGAGCAGTACAGCAATCTCCCAGCCCGAACCCCATATGATCTCGAAGAAGCAGCAGCCGCCCATGCACACCGCGAGCCCGACAACAGCAGGTTTTTCCCGGCCAAGCCGCGGCCGGTACTCCAGCCAAGTACAACAGCATACTCCCCGCCCCACCCCGACACGATCTTGGAGAAGCAGCCGCCGCCCATTTCACCCCCCTACCTGCAGTATCCCTTGGTGTGGCATGCTCACAGCCGGCGCCTGCATTGGAAAACATAAAACACGTTACCAAACGCCCATCCACCCAGCGCCTTCACAAGACAGCAGCCCTTTCCCAGCCAAGCCGCGGCCGGTACTCCAATCCAGCAGTACAGCAATCCCCCAGCCCCAACCCCATATGATCTCGAAGAAGCAGCAGCCGCCCATGCACACCACGAGCCCGGCAACAACAGCTCTTTCCTGGCCAAGCCGCGGCCGGTACTCCAGCCGAGCAGAACAGCATTCCCCCCGCCCCACCCCGACACGACCTCGGACAAGCAACAACCGCCCATGCACACCACGAGTCCAGCAACAGTGGCTTTTTCCCGGCCAAGCTGCGGCCGGTACTCTAGCCGAGCAGAACAACAATCCCCCCGCCCAACCGACGCCAGTGCCACCGGCACGGTGCCGGTGGCACCGCACTCACCACTGGGTACGGGCTCCATGGGGGCAATTGGCGGCGGGGGGGCTCCGACGCAGCACTTCACATACCCCAGGGGCGCCACATCACAATGGGATGATCACATGCCAGCCAATCGAATGTACTAGGCCTGGGAACGCTTTGGGCGTACATTCTGCTTGCGTGACGGACAACACCAATTTGAAGGGGCACATTGATGTGCCACGGGGGCGAGCAGTGTGCACTGCCGAATCCATCAAAGGCCCAGGCAATCGCACCCCACGTCCGCCATGCATACCCATTGCACACTCAACCAGGCGTTTGCCCATCCGGTCCGGGAACGGGACTCGCTCTGTGGCAGATTTCAGTCACCTTCTGCAAAGTACAAGCGTCTGGGAATGCCCGTCTTACAGAATTTCAACGGAACGCCGTCGGAATTTCTGTACTGGGGTTCAGTACATTTGAGAGGTCTGTGTTGCTCCGTACATTTTGATGGAATTCTGTCGACCTCTGTGGTCCGGTCGGCGGTTCTGTTATAGGGGGCCTGTCATCCGTAGAGGGTGGCGCGGATTCCGTAACACGTGGTTCCATTCTGGAGGGTTGTGTGGATCTCTGTAACCGTCTATGCTGACGTCAGTTTGGCCCCGCCCGGTTCTGTAAAACACTTTATCTCTCTGTGACCCACTCACGGATTCCGTGGAATGTATGGAATTTGGACGGAGCCAACCATATTCTGTTGTGGACGGACAGAAGGGGCCACCTCTAATATATACGGGGATACTAAACCAGTCTATAATCAAAATTGCTGCCAAGTTCTCACTCGACCTGTCCCCGACCCGAACGGAGAAAACGGGCCCTGTCCCATCCAGCCAAAAAGGGCTACCGCCCCTTATGATTGGTTTTGGAGCCAATGGAGTTGCCGACGATGAAGCGGCGCTCCGAGAAAACTTGACCCATGACCGAGAGGTAGCAACTCCCCAAGGAATGGGACGGAAGGGTGCAACCCACGGATCGAGCGGTGGGATGACACGAAGATGTCAACTACGTTTGACGCTCCAAGGAGTGGAGCTGGAGGACCGCTGGATGCCAGGAGAGTGTCAGCGGCGTGGCCGGCCCCGAGGGCATAAACTGCAGGGCGTCGGAGAATATGAGCTGCGCGGCCTGCCCCGAGGGTGAAGTTGAAGGAAGAGTTGCCGGGTGTCGGAGACCACCGGCTGAGAAGCTGCCCCGAGGGCGTTGAAGGGTTGGACGTCCAGAAGACGTTACCCATGTGGCCAGCCTCAAAGGCGGGTTGGAAGAAGGACTGGATGTCAGGGACGTCAAAAGAATAAGGATATTGAGGAGACGTCAACCAGAAACTGTGCCGGAAGAAGAGACAAAGAAAGACCAAAACAATATGAGCCAAGCTAAAAGTGTATGGAGCCCGTCACCCAGCCAAGTTGGAGCTTCGCCGGACTAGTTACAAGCGGCCATTGAGCAAGCGCTGGGAAGCCGGCAGAACCAGCTGGCGAGACACTTTGAGACACAACAAAACAAAGCTCAACAACGCATGCAAAGTCAGCTTGAGGAGGTCAAGGCCGCGGCTATAGCGCTGAGCGGAGCTAGAGCACGCAATACTGGGGAAAGACCCAACCTGCCCACCCTCAAACCGCCGAAGCCACCAACGTACGAGGGGGCACACCAAGGGACGTTCACGCAATGGGCATTTCAAGTCAAGCAATACCTGCGCTTGATGAACATGCACGACGAAGCATACAGTGTGGAGTTCGCTGCTGGTTTGTTCCGGGGGTCAGCCGCCCTGTGGTGACAGAATTTGGTGGAGTCACTTGGAGAAGGAACCGTCTGAACGTGGAGGGACTTCACCAACATTGCAAAGGCCCAATTTGGAGTGGCTAATAACCAACAGAAAGCCAAAGATGAGCTGGAAAGACTGAGCCAGTGCACCAGCGTCAAGGACTACACAACAAAGTTTGTAGACTTGAAGACACGCATCAAGAGGATCAGTGACAATGAGTGCCTCAACAGATTCAAACGGGGTTTCAAACCAATAGTGAGGCTTGACGTGGAAAGAGCCAACCCCCAAAGTCTTCAACAAGGTATGAGTCGTGCATTGAAGGTGGACGACATCCTATTCAGAGTGAACGGAGTGTCAGGACACTAGCTCATGGGACCACCCATACGGAACCCACACGGACCGACGCCACGTGTCGGGCCAGCACCCATGGAGGTGGATAACCTACAAGGAGCAAGGTCTACCAAAGTACAGTACCACGGATGCAAAGGATACGGGCATTTCGCCAAAGAATACACAACAAAACTGCAGCTTAGGGAATGCGTCACGACCAACCGGGACGTTAGAACGTGACTAACATCGAGAGCCCCCAAGACTGATCAGGAAATGGGTCTGAGAAATACTACAGCAATACATGGGAGGTGCGCGCTAGCACCCTGAAGCTACTAAGCTGCTTCGAGAAACTGGAAGGCTGAACTATCCGGGCTTCAGTGGACTCTAGAGCTATGGGCAACTTTGTGGTAAAAGGGATACTACCGGAAGAAAGTAAACGAAAGTGCCGCGTGACGACCAATGGCTTAGACGTCATGTTGGTGGACGGGAGCAAGGTTGGGAACGTTGTGAGACATCACGAATTGAGACTCGTTATGGGAAGCTACGAGATATCCCTAACTGCGGTGGTAATACCAGTGGGGACCTTCGACCTGATTCTGAGGCTACCATGACTAGAAGAAGTGGAGCCCAAGATCGACTGGATCACCTGCAAAATGACCATAGGCCGAGATGTTATACGGCCAGTGATAGCGGCAACACTATACCAAACACCACAATAGAAGGTTCCATGCAAGCTTTTCAACAGTCAAAGTACCGACCGAGGGAGCTACAAGGAACCAAAAAAACCATCTGCAGAAATGGACTACTCAAGCTACTAGGAAAATGACGAAGAAAGAAGCGACCACTGTAGCCGCCAATCACCCCTAATGAACAACATTGAGGAGCCGGAAGGTTATGCCCCCTGCCAGGGTGACCTTGTCGAACCTGGTGATTTGATGACTCTTTGTACAGACTGCGAATCTGCCACAAGCCATGAGAGCCCGAACTGCATGGAAGGGGAGGATTATGACGAGTTGTGCGAGCTTACAACCCCAAACAAGCTATTGGAACGAATACTAAATGACTGGGACGTTAGCTTCTCTAGAACATATGACATGGGGATACCGAAGAAGTTGGAGAGAAGATTGAGGAAGGAGATAAACACTGTAGCCAATAGTTATTCCAGACGAACAACATCGAAGAGCTGGTGAACAACGGTCTCCACCAGGATGCACCTGACGATTCTGATGACCTGGCAACTTGTTACACTAAGCGTACAGGCAAGTTGAAGAAAATCGAGGAGATGGGCCAGTGCCATGATGACTATGACGGCTTGGTGATTGTGAGGGAAGCGAAGGCAATGTCGCTTCCTCCTGTGACTAAAATAACCACGATAAGTGATGAGCTAGTTGACACCAAGGAACCGCACGGGAGTGACAAGTGTGAGGACCGGCTGGAGATGAGCTGCATTCGAGTTGCCATAAAGGACACAACAAACGACTCAAGGAAATGTCGCGCAAGGAAAAGGCTATGCCAAAACGCTATACTCCTAAAGCAGTGGATTAAACTGGTGAAGGAGGGTGCGTCAACCTGGGGTCAAAACATCAACCAGGGGGCTACCACGCCTACCCCATTAGGTCAAGCGGCGAGGACAGAAAGCAGGACGGGAGTGACCACCGCACTTCCCCAAAGTGGCGCCCAATAGTGGAGGGCCGGGCTATGGGCGCGCGCCTTATTTATAGGGTTGCTAGGGGTCCTATCGATTGCAATTCTGCTCATATGCGGCAAAGGGATTTCCTTCAAGTCGTCATCCTTCTTGACTGCAAAAAAGCATATGGGGCACCACAAGGTCACGCGACGGACGCTGCCCATTGCTGTAGAGCTAGCAAACAAAGCGCGGGTAGATGGTGTCACTTTTCCATGGCTGAGTTTCTTTCACGGACAGTTGAGGAGGGCCGCAAGGTGGGAGTGCCACAGTACATGGAGCAAGAGGCCTTTGCCATAGGAACTGCCCCATGGCAGCACATGCGGTCAGCGCTCACTCGCTGGATTGCAACGGATAATATTCGGCTATCTGTTGTTGAGTCTCCAAACTTCCACCGCATGTCCAAGGCACTCAACGGCCGTTGCCCCTCGTTCAGCCGGAAGGCCATCACCAATGCGGTCGGTTGTTACCACGTCGTCGCATGTATTATATGCAATATATTGCATTGTCCCACAGTGTCCATGTGATACGGTCCGCAGCACACAATTGTGTTGGTTGTCAGCCTGAAAATAGTGTCTCTATTATTGTCGTAGGTGGCATCCATGCACCGTCGGGCGGTGGCGTGGTTTTCGGCTCGATGTGCAGGCGATGTGCCCGCCGCGGCGCCCAATGCAGCCGGAATGGCCTCCTCCGCCGGATGACCGGTGGACGGTCCGGGGTGCTTGCTCCTTCGGGGTGCGCAGTGTGGGCCCAAGCCTGCGATCGGCCAGGCGCGGGGCGGCAGTGCGCGCAGTGGGTGCGCGACGCCGGTGCGGCCTGCGGGTGCAGCCGTGCGGAGGCGAGTGGCCTGCAAGAGTTACAATCTGTCGGGTATTGGGGCCACCCTTTGGCGTGCCCCGCATCACGTGACAATGCAGCGTATCGATAGTATCTCATCCCCCAATACGGTGCAAAGGGGTACCTTAAGTACTATAACTTTTAATAGCTATATCTCCACCACCTCTAACCCGAATGGTCTGATTCAAGAACCTATGGGTTCCTAGTAAGCTCTATTAAGCTCTATTAAGAGATGCGATTGTTCATTAACGTTCATTATACATCCCAGATACCCATAACGAAGGAAACACACTACCCCCTGTGCTTTACACTACAGTACTCCCCCCTGGGGGTAGTTTCGCCCTCGAAACATCAGGCTAACCAGTGGCCTTAATTATCCTCTACTGGTCTGTCCCTCTTGATCATTTTCTTGAGCTCCTCCTGGTAGGTAAAGTTCTCCTCAGGAGTCCAAGCGGCATCATCCAACGAATAGTCCTTCCAGAGGACCAAGTACTCCTTCTGCCGCTTGGTACTGGGACCGGTCCACCGCCAACGCAGTAATATCTCAACGTCATATGGCTCATCATCCTCGGGCTCAATCTCCTCAATTTGACCAGATATAGTGGGTTGCGTCCATGAACTGGTCCTGAAAGGACGCAACAAGCTGACATGGAACACATTGTGTATTTTCCACATTTTCGGAAGATCAAGTTCGTAGGCCACCTGTCCCACCGGACGGACAATGAAGAATGGGCCAACGAACCTCTTCTTCAGCTTGCGGATTGGTGCATTCTTCAAGTTAAGGTGCTCTATTGAGAGCAGCACCTGATCCCCACTACTGAACCGTTGTTCCCTTCTCTTTTGGTCGGTTTGTGCCTTCATGCGATCTTGAGCCCAGTTCAGAAATTTGACTGCCGTTGAGAAATTCCTCTTTATCCACTCTACAAACTGGTTGACTCCCTCAATGAGAGTAGAGTCACTATCACGGATGAGATCTGCCGGAGTACACGGATGGAAGCTGTAGTTCAAGTAAAACGGCGTGTAC
The DNA here is from genome assembly GCA_905146915.1 of Ostreobium quekettii. NCBI lineage: Eukaryota > Viridiplantae > Chlorophyta > Ulvophyceae > Bryopsidales > Ostreobiaceae > Ostreobium > Ostreobium quekettii. Next base: position 19,455 of record CAJHUC010002208.1, read on the forward strand.
CCGGTCGCCTGCGTTGGACTGTTGTTGATCACAAACTCGACGGTGGACAACAACCGCTCCCAGCTCGATCCATCCTTCCCGGCTTGTAGAGTGCAGCGTAAACCATCTCCACCACCCTGTTCATCGCCTCTATTTGACCGTCTGTCTGTGGGTGGTAGGCGCTGGACATCCTCAATGAACTTCCCAGAATGTTCCACAGCTCATGCCAGAACACAAAGCGTGGGTCTCTATCACTCACAATGGAACGTGGGATTCCATGCAACTTTCCCACAGTGGTCCAGTAGAGTCGGGCTATGTCAGCAGCTATGATAGTCTGCTTGACAGACCCCAGATGCACCATCTTTGTGGCCCGATCTACCACTATGAGTATCCCATCGTTCCCAGCTTCTGACTTTGGTAGACCCATGATGAAATCCAAGCTGACGTTGGCTCACTTCTGTTCTGGGAGTTTTAATGGCTACAAAAGTCCAGCGGGGACACGGTGGACGGCCTTCTCCTGCTGGCAAACTGGACACCCCATCACAAAGTCCCGAATATCCAGGGTGTGCTCAGGCCAGTAGAAAGTCTTCTGAATATTCTTTAACATTTAAAACTTGAAGTACTTACCGCAAGTAGAGGTGGCCACACTCGGGTGCCGTCCGGTCCGTTAAGTCCGGTCCATAAAACTGAGTGTGATATTTGTCCGGTAATATCCGGTTCGCTATTTGCCATACTGCCGTCTGCAGAATCCGGCTCTCACTTTTTCTTCACCGTTATTTGCCGTTAAATTAACAGATGACGTGTGCGGCATCCGGTCCGCAACAAAATATCCATTGATTAATGATTTTGGTTCGTTATTACCCATAGGTACTTGCTTTCTAGCCATGGCAAGGTCAAGGCGAAGTTGCCAAGGGGTTTCCATTTTGCAGCAACTCGAATTACGATGGGTTGCTACGGCGGTACTCCACAGTTTCCACGCCAAGGCAGTGAGTGTAAAGCCCATCCACCAATTGCAGTTAGCGATTGGACACATTTATCACAGAAATTCTCTTCTATCTATATGATACCCTAGGTTCATCCACCATTCCAACATAGTACGTCGAAGTTCAACAGTTCAACATACATGAAAATGGGCAACGAATAGTACGAGTCGTGATTTGTTATCTTCCATCTCTGCCTATCGCACCCTCGCTGCGGCGGTACTCCAAAAGTTTCCACGCCAGGGCAGCGACTGTAAAGTCTATCCACCAATCGCAGTAGTTGTTGGGACGCATTTCTTGAATAAAATTTTCTTCTATTTATATGATACCCAAAGTTCATCCACCACTCCAACATAGTGTGTTCAAGGTGTGCACTTCAACACAGGACAACGGAATATTACAAGTCATGATATCTTATCTTCTATCTCTATGGTACCGCACCCTCGCTGCGGTGGTACTCCACAGTTTCCACGCCGGGGCAATGAGGGTGGTCACCGGTGGTGATCCAAACTTTGGAATCCAAATTCACTACTTCCCCCCCTTCCCTCCCTTCCCTCCCTTCCCTCCCTTCCCTCCCTTCCCTCCCTTCCCTCCCTTCCCTCCCTTCCCTCCCTTCCCTCCCTTCCCTCCCTTCCCTCCCTTCCCTCCCTTCCCTCCCTTCCCTCCCTTCCCTCCCTTCCCTCCTTTCCCTCCTTTCCCTCCCTTCCCTCCCTTCCCTCCCTTCCCTCCCTTCCCTCCCTTCTTGCGTCGATGCGCTAGCTTCTGCTGCGACCATCCACTCTCTGCCATCTGCCACCCTAGCAAGCTCAAATGATCCACGTTCTCGGGCTTGAGCACCATGCGCTTGGCCGTCACAATTAGACCAGCCTTCAAAAATGAGCGTTCACTACTGGCGCTGGAGGCCTGCAACACAACCAAAAATACTCAGTATTTCTCAGCCTGTGAACTTCATAAGGGCTCTGTGGCATATATGCACAGCTAGTTGGCATCACAATAAAACCAAACTTAGAAAATGAGCATTCACTGCTGGCGTTGGAAACTTGCAACACAACCAAAGGTATTCAGTTCTTTCCTTCCTTTCAACTCCATATTTCACATAAGGGCACTTTGGTATATATGCACAGCCAGTTGTACTCACCCACTCACCTGTGTTGCTAATATTCGACGTGCAAGCCTGGCCACCAAGGGGAAGCTGGTGTGATTCTCACCCCACCAATCCCCAGCACTCCATTTTTTTTTATATTCACATGCTGGTGTCCATTTCAAATCAAACCACCTTTTGACTTCGGCCTCCACTGGGTCCATGTGCAGTGGGGAGCATGGGGCCCATCTTCTCCATCTTGATCGTCGGAAACGTAGTGGTCCCTTAGGTGGGGGTGATGCCGCGTCTAGCCAACTCTGCTGCACAGCCTGTGCTGCATCCTCTTCGGATAATAGCCCGAGGGATGGACTTCGGGCGCCTTCACCATGTGCCTCAACTACAGAAGTCATATGCACGCTGTTAGTCACACAAGCAAGATATAAAAGTAGGCACCCCATGCAACCAAGTGATCCCAGGAGATGGCCTTTAAGGCGAAATACACAACAGGCACAGTCGTGCATGCAAAGGCACAAAGGACACTTGGTACCGGCCAAAACTATCCACAGTTGGATGCACACATTTACAAAAGCAAAGGCCACAAATCAGAACTGAACTCACCAATGCCGTCATCTCTTTCTTCAACATCGCTTGGAACTTTGCCAGGGTGTCATATTCTTCCACCAAATTTGGCCAATCGTCAGCGTTGTTCCAGATCCTCCTCATCCAGTGCAATGTATTCCTCCTTCCGTCCACAACCGCCGCTAGTGCCCAGTTGTATATTAGGTTGACATTATCACAATCCGCACACAGTTTTCTTGTGAACTCAGAGGTGAATTCAAGCAACACAGGTTTTGCATGTGCATTGGTGTTAGTGACATACAGCCGGTCGTACAGCAACTTCAAAACATTATAGAGGACATCCGATATGGTAATATACTCGTCCCCCTCACATCGCTCAGACAACTCCCTTATGGACTCCAAGACTGGCAGCACTTGTTCGAAAATGCACCACCCAGCAGCTGGTATAATGATCCTAGGAATTCTCGCGTTTGCTGTATACCCGCGGATGCTTCTCTCCAACAAAACCGCCCTCTTAATCAAAAAATACATGCTGTTCCACCTTGTCGGGCACCAAGTCCCCAGACGCAATATTCGCTTTGGACAAGCCTGCTCCATTTCATTATCAGGAATCGTCAGATCTGCATCAGGATCATCGGGCAACTCAGCAACATCATCGTCTTCCCTTACACCTGAGTAATCCTCCTCGTCATCTGATGATGATACATCGCCGGCCACTTCCTCCTTTAGCATCTTCCTTTGCACGCGGCAGAAAACCTTCCAAGCAGCGGGCGATTTGTGAAAATGACTTGCCAATTCGCGAAGCGGATCGACGAGCTGCTGAAACTCTTTCACATTTTGGAAAGCGGCCTTGACTGCGGTATTTAACAGATGGCAAATGCACGGGTTCCAATCAAAAATCCCCTTTTCCTCAGCTGCTGAACTCATATTGGAGGCGCAGTCCGTGGTGAGAGCCACACGATCGCACGGCGACTCGTCCTGAAACGCACGCACAGGGTCCGCTTCCATCTCCGACTCCGTCATTACTCGGTCACGCGGAACTACAAGGTGCAGGCCATACTTCAATCGGATCTTGAGCAAGGCACAGCTTATCGCATCTGCAATGTGGCTCCCAGGGAAGCTGGTAGTCCCTGTCACCACCAACGTACTGTGCTTTAAAAGACGGGGGTTACCTTTTGCACGTGATATATGTCATACTATACTGGCCGATACAGGCTAGTACTGATGGCTATCATGCCATGGCAACACAGCATCCACGATTCATATTCAATAAGGCGTGATTCCCGGCCAGTGAAAGCCGGTACTATTGCAGTGAGTGCACATGACACGGTTGGCAAAGCACACAAGAGTGGTAATTAATCACGGCATGCATGCAAACAGTAAAGAATTGATATCCATGACATGTCAGACAGTATTGGCCGATGGCAGGCTAGTACTGATGGCTATCATGCCATGGCAACACAGCATCCACGATTCATGTCTAGTGAGACGCGATTCCCGGCCGGTGAAGGCCGGTACTAGTGCAGCGAGTGCACATGACATGGTTGGCAAAGCACACACGAGTGGCCATTAATCATGGCACGGATGCAAACAGTAAACAATTGACAACCACGAATATTGAAAATATCATAGGACACAGAATATGCCATCCAAACTCACCCAATATGCGTTTCTTCAGGCTCCAATCGGCGTCCACCCAATGCAATGTCACTGTTATATACGGGTCCGTGCTCTTGCTTGTCCAAATGTCCGCTGTCATGGCAACTCTGGACTCGTCTCGGATTTGGGACACCTCTTCCCTTATTTCCCGCTTGATGTCATTGGTCTGTCTCGCCACCGACCTCACAATTGTTTGCTTACTAATAGATGGCCAACGGGGAATAGAGGCTCGCATGAAACGAACGAAGGGCGCCGTCTCAGCCAGGTGGTATGGTGCATTAGCGAAACTGACGTACCTGGCCATGTGGATTACCGCCCTGTTCCATTCTGAGGTCCTAGGGTGCCATGTCTCTAGGTAGGTTTCCAACGATGTACCCAATTTCATCTGCTGGTTGCCCATATGTTTACTGAGTTCATCTCGAAGTGCCTCAATACTGAAAACGCTATGTTTGTCTTTCAAATGGTTTGAGGGCCCCGTCCAACTGGCACTGGTCGGGTACTTCTTTCTCGGGTTGTGTGACAACACTTTGTATGTCTTGGTAATGCCCCCCCTCAAACACAACCGGCAAACAGCAATAATGGAACGTGGTCTCTTGTCGGGCCCTGGCACCTCATCTATATTGAACCCCTCTCTACACCATTCCTGGTGACCTGGATCCCCTTTGTGGTGGCGTTGTTTGCGGCGTGTCCTCGGCGACCCTTCCTCCAAGGTCGCCACCATGCGCGTGGACTGCTTTGCTGCAGTTAGTGTTTGCTGTTGCTTGTGTGGAGTCCGCACATCAACAACCATAGCAAGCGGTTTAGGGGTGGTCAGACGCCTTCTCTTGGCCCTGCGCTGTGGCACATCCTCCACCACAACGACACTCGAACTTGGCGATGCACCTCCAAGCGAATCAGTGTCCGAAGAGCTCAACACACCCCTCCCAACAGGAACATCATGTGTGTCTGGGACTCCTCGCTCAGCAACAAATGCTGTGAGGTCAACACCACCATCGCTGCCAATAGAGCCTGGCGCACACGTCCATTGTGTAAATAACCGAGGCAACATATATTCGACGACGGATTTCAGATGTTACAAGGACGGTCTGAGGACACTTTCTTATGTGAAATAAAGGCAGAAAAGCGTCTCATAGCCATGGACTGTTCAGTGAATGTCACCTTCCTCGCCGGTGGCAGGCGGTACTTGGACTTCACCTCACAATCAGACAAGTTGTTTTGTTAAAAAAACCTAATCCCCATCGGAGGAAGTCTCCGTGTCACTCCCTGTTAGGAGGCCGGAGTCCATGACATTGAACTCCCACCCAACCTGTGAAAAAAAATCGTCTTCAAGGAGTCTTTCTTCCAGGCGTCTTAGCGACGGTTGAGTTATTCTATATTTTTTGCTAATAGACTTGTACCCCACCATGTGCTCCCCCCGGTGCAGCACCAAATCTATGATAGCCGCGCACTGACGTGTTTTATAAGCAGCCCAGCGATTCATATCCACTTGTTTGCATTCCTGCCTGCGACGCTTCTGCCATTCTCCCCAAGACGGGGGGGGGTCTGTCTCTCGTGTTCTTCCCTTCGCAACCGTGCCCCTTCTGCCCCCCCCAATGCATTATTAATGTATCCGCTTACGGCGGCTAATCGGGCCTGGTCCTTGGGGGTGAGGTGATCCTGTATGGGCTGCCACACCCCCGAGGGCAGGCCACCCAACCCCGCTTCTTGTATTTCCTCAAATCTATCTGTTAAAGCTTCCCTATCGCGCTCAGCTTCCCGACCACGTGCAGCTTCTATCCGCCACCTGACTTTCACCCCTGCACGTCTCCTTCCCCCCTTCCTCTTGTGTCTGTGCCGGCGCTTTCGACCATCGTTGTAACGTTGGCCCCTGTTCAGGGGCCGCTTCCGACCCAACACAGGAATAGAATACAGTGTTTCCCCAGCCAGGTGATGGCAGGTACTGCCACATACTGGTGGTACCACCAAAGCAAAGACAATAGGTATTGTAGGGAAATGCAGCACGCCCTGTACAATGCACGGCCCCCTGAAAGGGACGAGGTTTCCCCAGCCAGGTGACGGCGGGTACTGCCAAATAATGGTGGTGGCACCTACGCAAAGAAAGACGATGGGTATTGCAGGGACAGTTAGTGCATGCTGTACATTGCACAGCCGCATGGAAGGAACAAACTACCAAGGTTTCCCCAGCCAGGTGACGGCGGGTACTGCCACAAAATGGTCATGCCACATAAGGAAAAATAGGCGATGGGTACTGCAGGGACACACAACACACCCTGTACAATGCACGGCGAAATAAAAAGAGCAAACTGGGAAGGCTTCCCCAGGCAGCTGATGCCAGGTACTGCCACATATTGGTGGTGGCATCTAAGCAAAGAAAGGCGTTGGGTATTGCAGGACTTGCAACACACCCTGTACAATGCATGGCCACATAAAGGGAACGAATTGCTAAGGTTCCCCAGCCAGGGGTCGACGGGTACTGCCACAAAATGGTGGTGACATGTAAGGAAAAAAAGGCGATGGGTATTGCAGCGACACATAACGCACCCTGTACAGTGTGCAGCCAAATAAAAGTAACAAAATGGTAAGATTTCCCCAGCCAGGTGGCGGCGGGTACTGCCAAATAATGTTGGTGGCATCTAAGCAAAGACGATGGGTATTGCAGCGACAAGTGGTGCACCCTGTGCAATGCATGGCCACATGGAAGGAACGAACTGCCAAGGTTTCCCCAGCCATGTGATGGCGGGTACTGCCACCAACCACAGCACCCAGCCACAATAGGCGGCACTCAGGCTTGTTGCACAGAGGTACACGTCCACCGCACCTACACATCCATCGTGTTCAAGGCGCCCCTGCTTGCTTTCCGTTTCAGCATTGGTAGCGCCTGAGGACTTTGCGAATACAGTAACACAAGTGGTGAGGGTCGCAGGCAAAATCCCGGAGTGAAGTCAATCCCCGGCCATGATCTTCCCACCAGCAATGCCACTAGGTTGGTGGCCATGTGCCTGCGGCGAATTTCCCACCGGCATTGAGGCGTTGCCGTGGCCTGGCAGGATAGCGCGCTGTGCCTGTGCATCACCGGCGGATTGAATCCGGCCACACATAGGTTTTCGGCCAACAGATCATCCGAGACCCCCCCCCAACACCCCCCACGGCCCGGAATTTTACCTGACGAGGCAGTGCGAGGAGGCATTACCACAACCTGGCGGGATAGCGTGACGTGCACGTGCATCACCGGCCGGATGGCATCCAGCCACACATAGGTTTTCGGCCAGCGGATCATCCAGAACCCCAACACCCCACGGCCGAATTTCCCGCCCACGGCGAGCGTGCGAGGGCATTGCCCGAGGCCTAAGCGGGATAAGCGGCGCTATACTGCGCATGCCGAAGCGGATTGAATCCGGCCACACATAGGTTTTCGGCCAACAGATCATCCGAGACCCCCCCCCAACACCCCCCACGGCCCGGAATTTCCCGCCACAGCAGGCGGTACTGAGGGCATTGCCCTGGCCACAAAACAGGATAGCGCGCTATGCCTGTGCATCACCGGCGGATTGAATCCGGCCACACACAGGTTTTCAGCCAACAAATCATCCGACACCCCCCTTCCCCAGCGCGGCCCGGCATTTCCCGCCATGGCGGCGGTACTAATGGCGTCCCCTTGCCTTGCCCATGCTGCGGCTTGAAGCAGGAGAGCACGGTATGCCTCACCTGCTGGGTCCATGAACCAAGCGTGGGGTGGCAGGGGGGTTGGACACGGCGGATGGCAACAGGAGAGCAACAAAATATGTGCACAGTCACAGCCAAGGTCCGCTGTATGTGGACCCTGGCTGAGCCACGCTGGCAATCAACCAGGTCCGCAGATTCCAAAATCAGTACTTACTGCATGGGCTCTGCTGTCATCCGCTGATTCGGTACACACGTCCGCTGTCATCCGCTATATTAGCGGATGGGGTACGTGGCTTCCAGCCCGTAAGAGAATATCCGTTAACACCCAAGCTGAATCCGCAGAGTCCGCTGATTGGGGCCAGCCGTCCGCTGCCATCCGTGCCACATCAGCAATAGAGAGGGCGGGGTCCACTAAATTAACAGATATTAGCGGACGGCAGCCCCCGTCCGCTATTAACGGATCCGGGTGGCCACCTCTATGTGGTAGCCCAGATGTCCTGAATAAGGGACCTTGTGTAGTTCCCTCATAATCTGCTTCTTGATGTCTGGGACATCTGGCACCACCAGCCGCCACTGTATCTTCCGAGTTTTATCGCTGTCTCTCACTTCCAGCAATCCTCCTGTAATCCGGAAGGATCGATCTCTAATCGTCAATGCATTGTCCTGGGCAGATTCCAGTTGGGAAATAATATCTGGCCAGTGTGTATCCTCTTGAATTCCCTTTTTGATCCCCTCTCTCATGCTTCTTGCCAATGAAATGCGGGACCTGGCAACAAAAAGTGAAGGTCCCAACTAGTCCTCTTGACCCGCGGCTTGGGTCACCTACAGTCTGCTCTTTGCAAAAACTTGATCCAATTTTCGTTGGATCCCGTCATCAGACTTGTCCTCTCCAAGTAGCAACCTTTTGACCAATAACTCTTCTTCCTCTCAGATATGGACCATCTCCTTCACGTCCCTTAGACTTCTGCGTATAAGGAAGTCTGCAGGGTTTTCCTTCCCTGGTATATGGACCAGGTCACAATCGTACCCCCAAAGAACTTGAACCCACTTCCAAATCTGCCTGTTGACTGAAGGCTGATTGGCCAGGTTCTTCAAAGAGTCATGGACGGTCTAGACGGTGAAGTGATGACTGGCAAGGTAGTGCTGCCACTTCTCCATAGCCCAGACGATCCCCAAAAGCTCCCGCTCGTATGCACTATATCTTGTTTCAACAGGATTTAGCTTCCTGCTCTCATAGCAGATTGGCTGTAATCCGGAGCCAAAATCCTGCTGCAAGATTGCACCAACCGACACTTCTGATGCATCTGTGGTGACGGTGAATTCCTTCTCAAAATCGGGTAGCTGGAGAACCGGGGCGGTGACCATGGCCTTCTTAAGCCCGTTGAATGCTTTTTCCTCTTGGTCACCCCAGACCCAAGGTATATTCTTCTTTGTGAGATCCGCCATTGGGGCTGCAATCTCACTAAACCGTCAGATAAACTTTCTGTAAAAACTGCAGAGCCCCAAGAAAGACCTCACTTCTGTGACGGTCTCCGGCATTGGCCAATCCAGAATAGCCTTGACCTTTGACAGTGATGGCTTGATACCGTCCTTCCCAACGTCGAAGCCAAGGTACTCTACTTCGGTTCTGAAGAAGTTACACTTTGGGAGTCGCCCGGAAAACTTCTCTGACCGAAGTCTGTCCAATACCACCTTTATGTGCTACAAATGCTCTTCCTTGGTACAACTATATATCAAAATGTCGTCCAGGAAGACATGCACAAAATCGTCAAGGCCATCTTTGAGTAGATGGTCCATAATGCGCTGAAATGTGGCCGGCGCATTGCATAGCCCAAAGGGCATGACCGTATACTCAAATGAACTGTATCTCAACACGAAGGCAGTCTTATGGATATCAGCCTCCTTCACCCGTATCTAGTGATATCCTGAGGCCAAGTCGATTTTGGTAAAGTACTGCGCTCTGTGGAGGCGATCCATGAGTTTATCCACTTTCGGGAGAGGATACCAGTTCTTGGTAATGATTTTATTCAAGGCCTGATAATCGATGCAGAGCCGCCACTTGCCATCCTTCTTTGGAATTAGTAGCACTGGCGCTCCATACTAGAGGTGGCCACCTGGATCCGTTAATAGCGGACAGAGGTTAATTTCTGTTAATTTTCCGTTAATTAACGGAAAATAACAAAAAAAGACAAAAATTAACCAAAAATTAACGGATTTTGGATTTTTTGGGGATTTTTGGGTTTTATTCGTACTTATAGTTTATGGAATTCGCTATTAGAGAGTATGTTTGTATTTTATTTCAACCTATGCATACTAGATTTTCAACTAGCTGCAGTTGTTGTGATTTTTTGGGTTTTTTTCGATTTTTTTGGATTTTTTTCGTTTTTTCTGAGTTTTTCTCCCTTTTTCTTTAACGGAATTTAACAGACAGCTGATAAAAATTAACGGACCGGATGGCATCTTTGAGTGGCCACCTCTACTCCATACGGGCTCGTGCTGGGCCGAATCCACCCCTGGTCAAGGAGATTGTTAATCTGGCATTTGAGCTCGTCCAACTCAGCCACACTCAGCCTGTATGGGCTTTTGTGAGGTGGTGGTTCTCCTGACGCCGTCTCAATCTCATGGTCCACTATTATCTTGGGTGGTGGGCCATAGGGTAGCTTGTCCGGGAATACGTCTTTATATTCCTCCAGGATTCCTTTCAGTTCATCCCGGACAGCTGGTTCGGCTTCCTGCACCTTTTTATGAATCACTTCCGTGATCGGTAACTCGGTTTTTACAGGCCCGGTTTCGTTCATCACCCGGCGCCTCTCTCCCTCAGTTTGGTCTTTTGCTACACCGGCCTTGGCCTTGCTTTTTTTCGTTTTCTCCTTTGGCAGAACTGTAAGCCGCAAAAGACACAGGAACATCGGAAGATCGCTTTTGTTTGCCCTTTTAGCCGCTTGGCGCATAGAGATGAAATCGATTTTAGGGCGTACAGGCTGGCTGACTACACATCCAGCCACCTTGACCTTCTTCCTGTGCACGCCTTTGGATTTTTCCGGAGTATGCGAGGTATCGTTTGGCAAAATTTTGGGTACCCTGATACGAAAAGACTGTGGGTGTGGGGTTCCTGCCCTCTTTGAGCCGCGGACCCGCCTCGCCGGGCACCTAGGTCCTTACGGGGACCTAGGCGGGACCACCCCTCCTACTCCCATATCCTAATACCTAAAGTGGTTACCCTGGGTTGAGGATAGTGTTCTTGGGTAGGGCGTCCCCCACACCAAGGGCCAGTAGTAGGGCGTCCCCCACGTCAGGCCGGTGCGCGTAACATTCGTCCCCCTCAGGGAGGTGGGGCGTCCTCATCCCAATATGTGGATATGGGAGCAGAAACTTTATGTGTATGTGAATAGAACTGGCTGTGCGATTTGCCACATGCCCAGTTGTGAAACACTACACAGTGAAGGATGAAGAGAAAGAGTGGTTGTTTTTACATGACCCCCCGGTCTGCACAACCCTCATTAAAACTCTTCCTCAGCCACATGGCTGGAGTGTTTGACCTCCCGGTCTATGGTCTGCGACCCCGAGAATGGGAACCACCAAATGCCCATGCCGGTGGGCGTCGGCTCGGTGCGGGACCTCGTCCTCGCCCGTGGCCACGCCCACGTCCAGCTCCACGAGAGGCCGGCACGAGTGGTTCATCAATGTCTAGTCTTTCTCCATTCAAGATCGCAACGGACATGGCGTTCATGTGTCTGAACTGCATCTTGGCACGGGGAGCGATGTACCCAGTGTTCTTCTGGGCCCATCTCAGGAGAACCTGTCAAAGCATAGTCACACATGAGCATTTCTCAGTTTGTACATCCCGTACTTTCATGCAGTTTGCATTCGCATCACAGGTGTTCTACCATTTTCAAATGCTTGAACCAATTCCTGTGCATTTGCAACTGACTTTGCTATTTCCTAGCTATTATGCTCATGTCCATATCCCAGCCATTTGACAAGGTACTCAATATAGTTTTTGCGTCTCCCACGCTTTTTAACCCTTTTGTCAAGGATACGTTCAACCTCATACTCCAGTTCACCTTCGATCTCGATAGGAACTGGGGGTGGCTGTACTCTGCCACTTGCCTTGTAAGGCTTGATTTTTGACACATGAAATACTGGATGTATTCTATGCATGCTTTCCGGGAGTTCTAGTCGATATGCAACAGAACCTATCCGGTCGAGGATGGTGAAGGGCCCAATCCACCTCGGTAATAATTTTCGAGTTCCAGGGTGTTTGAGGGTAATATGTTGTGTCGAAAGGAGGACGTCATCTCCTTTATTAAACGACACATCCCTCCGATGGCGGTCAGCATGCTTCGACTGCCTATCTCGTGCTTTTTCCAAGCACGCCCTGGCCTCTCTCAGCGTTGTTTGGACACGGTGATCAAATCGTGTCACTGCTGGTAATCCCTCCATGAGGGGTGTACCAGACTGCCTCAAGTAAGGCTGTTGTGCCCTTTCAATGGCCACTGCCAAGCCGCGGGCATTCGGATTGTCATAGCCTTTTAAAGGCTTCCAAATTTGCACACCAAGAGCTAAGGGACTCCTTGGGTGCCTCCCGTAATTCAGATAGAACGGGGTCTCTTGGGTAGAACTGTTTTTCGAGTTGTTCATTGCAAACTCGGCCATGGCTAACAGTTCATCCCACGCGTCATGGTCAGAATGCGTATAGCTGCGTAAGTAGTCCTCCAGAATCCGATTCATGACTTCGGTCTGGCCATCCGTCTGTGGATGGTACGCAGTGCTCATGTTGAGCTGGATCTTCCACCTCTCGGCCAGGTACCGGTAAAACCTGGAAGTGAACCGAACATCTCTGTCGGACACTATCTGAGAGGGGAGGCCGTGGTGCCTTATCACATTCTGCACCAACAGGTCAGCTGCTCCTTCTGCGGAGAGCTCGGTGGTCGTAGCTGCAAGCCGGACCATTTTGGTCAGTCTATCGACGAACACGACGATAGCATCATGACCTCCCTTAGTTTTTGGCAGTTGAGTGATGAAGTCCATGGACAATTCTGTCCATGGCTCCCCAGGAATGCCCAATGGCTTTAATAAGCCAGGGGTCTTCTGGCGAGGATACTTAACCTGTTGACAAACCAGGCAAGTATCGACGTACAACTGTACTTCACGTCGCATTCCCGGCCACCAGTAATGCCGCTGGACCAAGTCCAGGGTCTTGGCTTGACCAAAGTGTCCCGCACTTGGATGGTCACGAGCCAACTGGCAGATCTCAGTCCGCAGACTGGCAGGTATATATACCTGATTGCCTCGCAGCCATAACCCGTCTGTACAGCGCATCTCTTGCTGCTGTCTTACAGACATAAGCTGGGGATCCTTGCCATAGGCCTGACGGACCCTGGAGGCTAGATCTTTGGCCTCTACCTCATACCTGTTCATCCGGCGATGGAGGAATACGAGAGAGTGGATCAGCCACATTCTTTCGTCCTGGGCGATATTCCCAGTCAAAGTCAAATTGTTGTAAGATTTCTGACCACCTGGCCTGTCTCCGGCTCAGCTGTGGTTGTGACTTAAGGTAGGTCAACGGGCAGTGGTCCGTTACCAGTTTGAAGCGTGTTCCTTCAAGGTAACACCTCCATAACTGGACAGCGTGGACTGAGGCTAAAGCCTCTTGGTCCGTCACGCTGTAGTTCAACTCCGCTGGGAGGAACTTCCTACTCGCATAACAAACAGGGTGATTGTCCTGCATTAGGACCGCCCCTACAGCAGTTTGCGAGGCATCTGCAATGACCTCGAATGGTCTCTCAGGATCTGGCATCTTGAGCAAGGGAGCTGTGGTCAAGCACTCCTTTATATGCTCAAACGTCGATTGACATTTCGACGTCCACTCCCACTTGCCATTCTGTTTGGTCAAGTCTGTCAAGGGAGTCGCCATTTTCGAATAGCCTTGAATGAACTTTCGAAAATAGTTAGCCAGTCCGAGGAACTGCTGTACGTGCTTCACACACTGAGGTACAGGCCAGTTCTTCACCTTCTCGATCCCTTCGGGATCTGGTCGTATTCCTTCTTGAGACACTATGTGTCCCAGGTAGGAGATCTCCTCCTTATTGAACTGGCACTTGTGCATTCGACAGTATAGCTTTTGCTGTCGCAACACCTCTAACACTTGTCTTAGGTGTCGTATATGTTCTTCAGCAGTTCGGCTAAACACCAAGATGTCGTCCAAGTAAACTAGGACGCGTTTCCCGATTTGGTCACCAAATATATGGTGCATTGTCTGCTGAAATATCGCAGGAGCATTCGCAAGTCCAAAGGGAAGTACCTTGAACTCATACAAGCCCAATGGCATAACGAACGCTATTTTGGCATAGTCTGCCTTATCGATCCGTAGTTGGTAGTACCCTTGTTGCCAGTCTATGGCCGAAAATACTTTGGCCCCTTGCAGCTGATCCAACAGGGTATCTATCCTTGGGATCGGCCACTTGTTCTTGATAGTGGCTTTGTTCAATGCCCTATAGTCAATACACATTCGGAGGCTACCATCTGGCTTTGGTACGAAAAGCACAGGGGCCCCGAAGGGGCTACTGCTCTCCGTGATCAGACCTTTTCGCAACAGGTATTCTACCTGGGTTCTGATCTCCTCCATTTCTTTTGGGCTGTACTGGAAAGCAGGTCACTTAACCGGATTGGTCCCTTCCTCGAGAGGAATGGTTAGCGTTACGCCCCTATCCGGGGGGAGTCCCTCAGGGAGTTCGTCAGGAAACAAATCCTTATACTCCTCTAAGAGGGATTTGATCTGTGCTGGTGAAACAGCATGAGATGTCATCGCCCGATCGGAAGTGGCCGAAGGGCCTGGTGCGTCCCCCTCAGGGAGATCGCCGACCCGGCGAACCAGAACCAAGCGTAAAGGAGAACCACGCTGGTAAGCTTGACGAGCAAAGCCCAACGAACACAACCGGCGGATCCGGCGAGCCGGTGAGGAAGGGCGATCAGTGGAGCGAGGAGTACTGCGAAGAGTAATCTCACGCCCACGTGAAACGACGCGGATATGACCATGACGATAGTCAATGACACCGGCGTGCTCATAGAGCCAATTGTCGCCAAGGATGATGTCATAATCATCAGAGAGGTCGATAACCACGCAGCGGACGGTGTCCTTATACCCTTGAATAGTCAAGGGAACATCCACAATTCCCAAGGATGGGAGAGATGTACCATCCGCTAAGAGAACTTCGTTCTCAATAGGGAAAGAATCTTCCCGCGGAGGATTGGAGAATTCCGTGGGATCCACAATGCGTCGCGTCGCTCGAGCCAAGCGGCGCAGGCGATTAAGACGACGAAGCTGTCGATTAGACAGTGCATGTGGAGGGCGTGGCGTTAAGCCTAATCGCCGACAATATGTTGGGTTGATATAGGCGGTGCCAGTCGCGCCCGTATCAAAGAGAATGGAGGCGGGTTGATGCCCGACCTGACCAGTAAAGGTCAAACGAGGTTGGTCTTGTGAGACCCCTTGGATGCGGTGTGCCGCTGAACCCTCTGGGGGTTGATAATATACATTCACAGGCCAAGGGATGCCAGGCATCTCCTTGCGATGTGGACGATCAGTTTGCGGTTGAGTAAACAACCGTGTACCCTTTGGGTAATGAACAAGGGTGCGCAGCTGGCGCAACCTGGGATCGTCTGTGAACGTTTTCCATGCAGGCAGTAGAATGCATGCACCTACATGTGTAGGGGCTTTTGCTCTTTCAGCAAAATAATGATCCAAGAGTGGCGCTGCATTCTGGAAAGGTGGATTAATCCACATGAATTCGTGCGCGAGCGGTTTCTGAAGGAAACTATCAGCTCGGGAACAATATCGCTCACAAAGTGCATTATTCCCATTTGGGTTCGCACATGCATCAAGTGTGAAACGATAAGCAACCAGTGCTTGTATATACTGGAAATGCACAGGGTTCAGCATGTGATCAGAACGATCTATTTCACTGTGCAGACCCCTTTGGGTCGTTCCCGGCTGCGCCGGAGTGTGAGACATTTTCATCACACGATTCACAGCATTCTGTGTAGTTCGCACTTTTGGAATAGGAACCACTGGTGCTGCATTCATTCGCACATTCATGGGTGCAGTTTGCAATTTCACACTTGTGATATTCTGCCTCCGCATTGCCAAACATAGTTTGGTAGAAATTTTGCATGCAGATGGTCGCGTTCGAGTGGGACTCACCGGCATTTGTGGGAGTATTCCTCGCCCTTTGCATTCTCTATGATGGCCTGCTGAAAAGGGCTTAAAACATCTAAAGCAGCGGCCGGCCCTTTTCAGCACTTCCACCGTAGTGGCACGTAGTTGTGCACTATTGGTGACCATCTTGCCCTCCAGTGGGTCGCCGATTTCGGCCAGCGGCTCGTATTCCCGCTCCTTCTGGGGTGCCTGCAGGTTCATTGTTTCAGCAACACGAGAACTTTTGTAAGTCATGCCTCCCTGACCTCTCGGTCTGTTATTCAAAACTGGTTTGCCACGATGATCCACTTTCAGTGCGTGGTATTTTTGTATAACTCGATTAGGGGCAAGACGATTACTCGTGTGCGGTTTGCCGTTCCGGCTTTCATTTTGACGAGAGCCATATGCCTTATATTCTTGGTCATATGTTGGTCCCACTTTATACAAATGTGCCCTCAGGCTGGCATAAGTGGTCCATTGCTCATCATCTTTATTCAAGAGACATTTCCTCTTGATGTCTGGATGAAGTCTAGTATACAATGCATGCAACTTGGAAAAATCATCAAGTTCGTTCTCACACTTGAGAAACATTTGCTCCAAGAGCTGCATGTATTTGATCGTATCGGGACCCGAGGTCCCTGCCTTTGTAAAGGCTGCTATTTCCGACCGTATTTCGAAGTTGGAACATTTATGATCATAAAGTGTCTCCATGCCATATTTAAACTGTTCCCATGACAGTTGAAAGTCTGGCTGCGAGAGCACTTCTGCATCAATTATTATCCCCCATATATGCCCTAACTGGGCTAGTAGGCCGTGTTTCACTGACTCTTCAAGAGTGTTCAGTGCTATCCATCCCCATTGTGTCCGGGGTGCCATAGTGGTTTTGAAATACATAATGATTTCTTGCAACCACTTGGTTAAGGCCTATTTGTCTTCATTCCATTTAGGGGGTTTCATGCCCTGACTGTTCATCTTAGGCATGTTCATGCTCACCTGAGCTTCCCTTCCGGGTTGATAGTACACTGGCGCATAAGGAACTTCTTGCGCCGCTGCCAAATAGGCTTATCCGGTGCACCCCGGTCCTAGGGGATCATACCCCTCCGGAGGCGGGGGAGGCCCCATATCCGCCCGATGTGGTTCAACAAGTTCGCCTTCTTCTATCCCAAATAGGAGTTCCTCATATGGAGGCTCTTGGGTTTGGAAGTGGCTGGGCGGATGATCGTATACCCTATCGTAACCTCCCGATCCCTCAGGATGGGATGGTCCACTGTATACGAGTGCTGGGAACTCTTCTTGCCTTGGGGCGATCTCCGCCTGCGGGGCTCTTCCGGACTGATGTGCCCTCCCGGGCTATGCCGTCATTCCTGGCTGTGTTGCCATCCCTAGCTGTGTGGCCATTCCTGGCTGTGATGCCATCCCTGGCTGATAATACTGAACTGGCGGGTACCTAGCAGGCTCTGGCGCAAATGGAGACATCTCCTGCGGCCTCTGAATCTTCTGCTGCGTCGTTTGCACTGGAGGCTGTGTCACCCGCTGTCCAGCCTGCCCCATCGTATAAGGCTTCACCGGTTGTCTTGGCGCCAATTCAGGCTGAGCCACTGGACGAACCGGTTTGGAGGGACCTGCTTGCATCGATGGTCCCGGGGGCATTTGAACTGGTCCCTCTTCGGGGACTTTGCGGCCAGTTCTTTGGATGGCCTGCCACTCCGTGGCTACTTCATGACCCTCTGGCATGTATATGCCCAGTGCTGACTGCTGAGCATCAAAGAGGCCTCGCAGTTTCACTGGTATACGTTGGAGGGCGTCCCGTGGGACTTGTGCACGATAGAGGGCATGGCCCCCTCGGGGGTGATAATACCCCTTAAAGTACACCCCCCCATAAGGGTCATGGAATGCACCCAAAGTATCCCAGAATCCCCTCCTGTCCTGAATGACAGGGGTATGTATTACTGGGGCTGATCTGGGAACTTCGTGCGGCACCTTTGCCTGACCACGCTGTTCTGCCACCTTTTGTTGGGCACGGCGTTCCTGGTAGCCAGGTCCCGGCAGCGCCGGTTTATACTGCAGTTCTTGCCATCCCTTTGAGGCCTGCTTCACCTCTTGCAGCTCCAGATATGCTGCATAGTCTTCATCCCCCATCAAGGAACGAAGCTGCGCAGCTTTCTCTGCATCCGCCTTTGCTTGCTGCAAAGCGGCTTCCTGCTTCTGCAGGACCTCATAGGTCTCCCGTCTTTCCCGGGGAATTGGACTGGCAGGTTCACCTGCTAAACCAAGATACACAATCTCATCGTTACCAGCAGAATCACCAACTTCTGCACGGTTATGCATCTGTGTATTCTTCACAGGTTTTAGCAAGGGCGATTCAACAGGAATGTTACCTGTGGCTGGCCTTTGTAGGCTTTTGGATCTCTCCTTAGCCTTATCAGGCTGATCTCTCGCCTTCATAGGCGGGTCTTTCTCCTCTGCAGGCGAATCCTTCGCCTTGGGACTGCTGGTCACCACAACCGATGGCGATGCCTGTTCCGGTTGGGGGGGGCCAAAGCGGGCAGGGTGGTTTACACCACTGTCACTGCCGCTACTGTCCTGCTGATCGGCCCAGCGTTTGGAGGTCCCCTCCTTCAGAGCAATGCGGGCGAATGCCTTGGCCTGCTCAGCCGGATCCAGTTCATTGGCCGGCGGCTTAACTTCTAGGCGTTGCGCCTTTTGGCTGCCTCCTGCGGAGAAAAACCGCTTGATCTCAGCCTTGTGCTGGCGTTTGTGAGCTCGTTTACGCTCATACTTTTCGGGATTCAATTGACGATCCCGCTCACGTCGCAGCACTTTCAACTCTCTCTGCTGTTTGGCCTTTCTGGCCTTTTGCTCGTCCAGTTTCTTGGCACGAGCGAACCGATCTCGGTTCCGAATGCGTCGTCTCTCCTTCTCCATTCTGTGTACTTGTGCGCGGGTGGACATGTCTCCCGGCATTGGAGATGCACAAGAAGAGAACGACAATTCCGAGATCTCCTCCCACCGTTCGTGGGGATCGTTGGGGTCCGGTCTCTCTGGACTCCCCTCGCTCAAGTCCCATGGTTCCGGGATATGCCTGAGCACAAAGGCCATCTTTTCTGGCCAATTTGGGTTCTCTTTGGCAATCTGATCTGCCATTCCAGGACCATACCACCTTTGTATTCTAACCAATCTGGCGGTGGTTAACCTTTCTCCAAACTGGTCGGCGGCCATCCGCCACCCCTCGTCAAGCTCATCGACGAGATCGCTGTGGAACTTTGTCCACATTGCACGGCACGGTGGTTGCCGGCTATATGGATCTCGAGTGTCTGGAACGAACTCCAGCACCCTTGAGCTTTCACCAGGCCCCCACTCTGGCAACGCAGGCCTCCGAGGGCTCCAGTTATGGCCTCCCGGCCTTGGCAGACTTTTTCCGCATACTGCTTGAGCGCTTTCTGTGAACGACTCATCTCCCGTCCCGTCCGATCCACTAGGTGTTCTAATGTGCACCTAGGATTTGAGCCGCAACTCCGGGATCTTGACCTTCCGGCCTTTTACTTTCTCAAAGCGCCCTAAGGCTTTGGCCTCCCGGCCTTTGTATGGCGATTCCTCGCGTCCCATCGGCCGCTCACCTGGCGATGGGCTCTTCCGCTTTGGCCGCTGTCTACCGGCAACCTTCCAGTCGCCCTCGGCTTCTGGAATGGTTGGCATGGGTAGTTCCGACGGGCTTGGGGCCCTCACGACCTTTGCCGCCTATTGGGCGCTCCTCTCTTCTGCCTCCTGGGCCCGCTGCTTTTGCTTCAAGAGGCGGTCACTCAACGCCTTGACTTGGTCTTCGGCGGAGGTTTTGGCTTCTTGTGCCTCGCGGCTTTGCTGCTTCGCCTTCTTCATGGCCACCTCCTTTTCCCGAGCTTCTTTCTTGGCCTTGTTGATGGCGATTTCCAGCGAGGCTATTCTCTCCGCGGTGTCTTCGTCCCGCTTCTCCCTTGCCTTCTTGGCAGCAGCATCCGCCACTTGTTCCAAGAGCTCCATGATACCAGGGGTCTGCAGCAGCGCTGCCATGGTCCCCTGTTCTTGCTCTTGTTTCTTCTCCGCCGCCGGTGGGGCACTCGCTTCCCCCATCGGTTCATCTTCCTCTGCGGGTGGCGGAGTGGCTGTGGAGGGTCCAGCCCTGTCCTCCCGGACTGTTTCACCTCCTTGCCCGTCCCGGGCTTTAACTTCACCAACCAAAGTCGGTGTCCCCTCCCGGGGTGTGTCCATCTCTCCCGACGTGTCGGGGGTACCCTTGCGGGCAGAAGTGTCTGATTCCTCGGCCTCCATGGTGGAGGCCGGGGAGGGAGCCCGTTGCTCCGCGCTTGCACGTCCGCCCAGGCGGAAGCATGGTAGCCACCCTCAGGTGGCTCCGAAACCAAATGATACGAAAAGACTGTGAGTGTGGGGTTCCTGCCCTCTTTGAGCCGCGGACCCGCCTCGCCGGGCACCTAGGTCCTTACGGGGACCTAGGCAGGACCACCCCTCCTACTCCCATATCCTAATACCTAAAGTGGTTACCCTGGGTTGAGGATAGTGTTCTTGGGCAGGGCGTCCCCCACACCAAGGGCCAGTAGTAGGGCGTCCCCCACGTTAGGCCGGTGCGCGTAACATACCCCCCCCTAGGGAGACTCAACCGCCCTCGGTGAGTCATGACCGGTCGATATACGACGATCCGGCACATGTGCCCACTTGCGTACCGATATAGGTGGTTCTCAGAATGATGGGGAACACAACCGAGCATATGAATCACCCCTCATCATATTGGGGTCGGAGGCATCCTTTCCGAGAGAGTGGAAAGTGTGCTAAAGACCAGACAACCCACGGTCAACAATGTTACATGAGGCAACGTCAGGTGCCTTAATTCCTTGTACCACCTCCAATCCATCACCGTGTCTGGGTACCAAGGAATTCGTTCTCCAATCGATCAATGGGTTGACTGCGTCCAACCAATCTCGACCGAGAATGACCTGGATGCCCTCCATCATAGGCACCGCAGTGAAAGACACTCTGTTAGCCGTGCATCCGATACATACCAGCACATCAGGTGCAATACCGGTCGACACTATGGTATCGCCATTGGCTAACTCCAGGGATGAGTATGCACTATGAAATCCAATGGTGGGCGAGTTTTCAACTGCTCACTCACAAACGAGCGAGTGGCACCCGAATCCACCAGTGCAGATACACATGTATCATTTATCACTGCTCTCACAATCAAGAGCAAGTGATCCTGGCATGTAGACCCCGAGCCTGAACCACTCACAGCATTGGATGCTATAGGAGCTTCAATCCCCTGAATCCAGCACTTGGGGGCTCCCGCCATGTCTAACAGGAACTCATCTGCCTTTTCAGGCACCCCAACATTCTGTGCTTTCCCTGAAGCTACTTTCCTCTCAGTATGGCGTTTGCGGCGTCGACGCCTCTGTTCCACCCTGTGCCTCCACTTCCTCAACCTCTGTTGGCGCTTTTGTTGCCACTTACTAGGGTACACCGCGCAAATTGCCCAGGCTCTCTGGCAGGCCGGAACTAGATGTCTTGGACGCCTTCTTGACTAGCCAGAGTGGGGGCCAGACAGTCTCCCTGCCACAACTGCTGGGAAGCGTCCATCCAACACGGTGGATTGCTGTTCCGTCTCCCGATCCATCTGATCGGCCATGGTCCGTAATGCTTTGCTGGTGGCCATTACAGCCACCCTGGGCTTCCTCTGAAATCTCCCACATCCACTCTGGCCAGACTCTCTAGACTGGTGTCCCGGGTGGAAATGCGAACCAGTCGATAGAGAGGGATGTGGTCTTTTAGCTTGCCCATGCCCGCTATGAGATCCGTCTACATGATGATGTCATAGAGTTTGATCATTTCTCCTCACAGTTCTGCCATCTTTTCCTGCATTTTTCCTTTGTCTGCTTTTCTTCCTCTGTTGGTCGCTGTCAGCCTTGCCACTGAACACATCTTCTATGGATGCGACCAAAATTTCTGCCTCGGCTAGAGTCTTAGGGGCAGCCTTGAGAACCTCAAAACAAAAAGGCTCCCGTAAGCCATGGATCCATGCGTGCAGGGCCGTTTTCTCATCAAATCCATGGACCCTGTATGGCAAGGATTTTGTTCGTGTCATGTATGCACACGAATTTTCCCCTTTTTTCTGTGACAACTTGAGGAGCTTGGTCCTGGCGCGACTCTCCCTGATAGGGGTATCAAACTGCGCCCTCAACATCTTCTTCAACTCCTCAAGTGACTCTGGCCTTTTATTTCCACGTGAGATACACTCTGCGTCCCACCAAACTCGTGCATCACCCGCCAGCAACAATATAACATAGACGATCGTCTGCTGCTTAGTACATGCCACTGCATCCAAATAACCATCCACCGTACTGAGCCAGGACACAAAGTCCTGTCCTCGCTCTCCAGTAAACATTGGTGGTTCACGTGGCTGGATATGAACTGCAAACGGCGAGGACACACAGTCCTGTCCGTGCTCTCCAGTAAACACTGGTGGCCCACGTGGCCTGATACAAACTGTGCATGGCGAGGGCACACAGTCCTGTCCGTGCTCTCCAGTATACACTGGTGGCCCATGTGGCCTGATACAAAAATGTGCACGGCACGGCTGTGTGGTCAGGCAACGTCTGTGTACGCGGCTGAGAAAATGTCCACGGACTCCGCATATCTGGCGAGTCATACTGGATACTGGTACCTGCCTCTGTCCCTGATGCGATACGATCTGCATACTGCTCCATGGATAAAATACCAGTATGCAAAGGGGACTGAGGCCGTAGCTATGCATCATCAGCTGCCTCTAATACAGATACACATTG